>SJYT01012481.1:0-49563 GCA_006410635.1 Cephalophus harveyi
GAAGGGGACAACAAAAGATGAGATGGCTGGATGGCATCACTGACTGGATGGATGTGAGTCTGAGTGAACTCCGGGAGTTGGTGATGGACAGGGATGCCTGGCGTGCTGCGATTCATGGGGTCGCAAAGAGTCGGACACAACTGAGCGACTGAACTGAACTGAACTGAACTGATGTATTTATTTTTTATTGGAGTCTACTTGCTTTACAGTGCTGTTTTAGTTTCTGCTGTACAACAAAGTGAATCAGCTATATGTCTACCTACATCCCCTCTTTTTTGGATTTCCTTCTGATTTAGGTCACCACCGAGCCCTGAGTAGAGTTCCCTGTGCTAGACCGAGAACAGTGTTTATTACAGGCATCCCTCAGGACTGTGAGCAGTGAGGTTTAGGAACCACTCTTAGACTATCCCCTCAACTTACAGATGGGGGAGCAAAGATAGGGATCATATAGTAGTTAAAAAGGGGCCAGTAGCTAGATTTCTTAGCCACGATTTATTCCATTATAGTGTCTTGGAAGACATATACTAAGGAATCAAAACCAGAATCAAGAGCAAACAGCAGACAAAACCAACCAGCCAACTTGACAAAACAAAAAATAAAAACAGTAAGAATCCGAACCTGTTAAGGGTTTGGCTGGCCTTGACTCTGAAGAAGAATCCCTGGCAGCCTGGATTCAGAGGTCTCCCTGTGCTGTCAGAGGGTTATTACTTGAGAGTGAGCTAGTCAGGACTTAAGTAAGTAAATAAATGAGGCAGATGTTTTGACTTATTAATATTCATTTAGGCACTTACAGTTTATTGGGGAATACAGACAAGGAACTCTATTATTAGGATATCACGGGATAAATTTTATAGTATGGAGAAGGTCAGTGTTCTGTGGGAGCAAAGATGAGGGACAACTGACTCAACTCTGGGCAATGGCAGGAGTTCAGAGAGCTTTCTGGAGGAGGGCAATGTCTGAATTGAGGCTGGTGTTGCTAGATACTGGTGGCAGTCAGGTACAGCAGCAGGATTTATTATGCCCAAGTCCCTGAGATATGAGAGACCATTGCAAGAAAGGAAACTTTTCTCCTTTATCCCCTTGGGGATACTTGGGGCCTATAAATTAAATGGACAAAAGACTAGGAAGAGAAGAGAAAAACAAGTTTAACTGCATACATACATATGAAAGTTCGCCAAGAAATGTGCCTCAAGGAGGTGGTTAGAATTGGAAACATATCATTTAAACAAAGGATGATGAAGTGTAAAGAGGCTAAATAAGAGGATTTTGGGGGCTACTGGGTGTCGGTAAGTTATGGGAAGTTGATTAGAAAATATATGCTAAATGAGAATTGTTTAGTAAGGTTTTCATGCAGATAAGGGACTTTGCAGGTGGCACTACTGGTAAAGAACCTGCCTGCCAATTCAGGAGACCTAAGAGACACGGGTTCAATTCCTGGTTCAGGAAGATCCCTGGAGGAGGGCATGGCAACCCACTCCAGTATTCTTACCTGGAAAATCCCATGGACAGAGGAACCTCGTGGGGCTGCAATCCATAGGGTCATAAAGAGCTGGCTGAAGCGACTCAGCATGCCTGAAGGCAGACACACAGGTAAGAGTCCTCTCAGGTGGTTAAGAGTTATCTCTGGACTAGTTTTCTTCCTAGTGTGGGAGAGGGAAACATCTTTAATAAAAAGAAATTGATGCCCTAATTTTAGAAAGAAAGGAGGGGAGCAGAGAGCTAATTGCCTTCAACTTGAAATCCTCTTTATGTGAAAATGACATTTTGCGGTGACATACTCTGATCCCCTTCACTATGATCTCTTCAGGGTTTGTCAAGAAGCTTGGGCACCCTGCAGTTCTAGTGAGGATAGACTGGTTAGTGAAAGACAGGTGCCAAAGTACGTTGCCAAGAAGCTGTGGCAAGGACAGTGATGAGCCACTGAAGTGTCGCTAAAGTATGAGCAGTGGAGTCACCTTGCTCCTGGCTCTAAGACTCTGGTCAGTTGTTAATAATTTAGGGCTTAAAAAGGCTTTGATGGCTTAGGTTGAGAATTTAACATATTTGTGTGCCTGTACATATGAATGTATATAGAGATTTATGCTATATATATATATATGTACATATATTTATGTATATATATATACACATGTTTAACACATATGCATAGAGATATATATTGGTATAGATATATATCAATCATTGTTTTTATGGAAGTATATTTTGATTTGTAACCCAGTAACTTATGACTAAACATATCACTCACTTGTGACTTGTATATAGTTTTCATCTCCCATTTTTTTGCACCACATCTCTTGTTTGACTGGCAGAAGTCTCTGAGGCCTATCGTGAGATAAGGCATTTTGAGACTCTATGTGATTTCCTGAACAAAGCAGTGAGGGAGGTTTAGCAGTTCCTTGCTGTGTCATTATGTTCATATCTTAAAGAAATAGGCTAGAAATGGCAAAGAAATAGGCTAGGTTGTTCTTAAAATGCCTTCTGTGTCAGGCCCAGTACCCATGGTGAGTCTGTTTTGGATCTTAAACAACTACTGTGTTAATTAATTTCCCCTTTCACTGATGAGAAGAGTGAGGTGCATAGGTTAGATTAGTTGTCCACAAGTCATTCAAGGTGCTGACCATGACTCCACCATGCTGAAAGTTGGCAGATCTGTTGTGTTGTGTTTCTTAATCTTGGGTTGATTGAGGGAATTTAGGCATCCCCCTCCCTTTTTGTAAATGAAATTTCAGTGTACTCTGCAGACATGTGTCATGAAAAATGCTTAGGCTTTTTGACCTCAGGCTCAAGAGATTTTCCTGTTGTTTTGACTTGCTTTCAGCCTTTCAACTAAATTTACACTTATGTCTTTGGCTTATTTTTGAAAGGGCAGGACTCAACTATGGGCAAATCATGTGGACATAAGATTGGCATGGATTTCATATGTAGCTTGTTTTTCTTTTGCTATTTCATCAGTTCACAGGTGTGGAAAGTCTTTCATGACCATTCAAGTGATATGAATGGATTTCTTTGCTGATCATTTTAGATTAGTGGGTTATAGAATATCTTGTTTCAGGTCATCACAGATGCTATATTTTAGAAAGCAGGGAAGTATGGGACCAAGATTTGAATTTCTCTTGTGGTTTGGGTATAGTCATTATCTTCTTAGTTGGTGGATGTGGCAGAACTTGAGCCTTTTCCATGAGCCAGCAAATCAGGCCTTAATACGTAGCATTTATGTGCCATCACACCTCTTTAATATTAGTGTAGGGGTTTTTTTTTGGCAGTAGCATTCCTGTATAACAAACCATGGTATGTGCCCACTTGGTACCACAGGCTGAGTATATATAGTGTATCAACTATGAAAATAGCTGTACATTGAAGAGTTAAAGAAAATTAAACTTTGGCACTTAATTACTTGTGTATTTATGTTTCCCCTTCTGTTTTGCTAGTCTCATCTGATAGATGTATGTGCGTGCGTGCTTACTTGCTCAGTCGTGTCTGACTCTTTGTGACCCCATGGACTGTAGCCCACCAGGCTCCTCTGTCCATGGGATTTTCCAGGCAAGAATACTGGAGTGGGTTGCTATTTCCTCCTCCAGGGGATCTTCCTGACCCAAGGACTGAACCCACATCGCCTGCATCTCCTACATCGCAGGAGGATTCTTCACTGCTGAGCCATCAGGAAAGGCCAGATGTATGTGGGGGAACCCTAATATTTACTGATAGTTGCTTGCTGTGAATGAGGACTCCATGATCATATAATCATGGGTGCTTTCCATGATTTACATATGTGGCATAAAATACCAAGAATTAAGACTGTATTTGGCACAAGGGTGCTAATACACATATAGAATCAATATAAATGTCATTCATTCAATCAAAATTTATTGAACTTCTCTGGACTAAGAGAATTCCTATCCTTAAAAAGCTCATCATCTACTCACAACAGCTGAAAAGTAGACCACGCATCATACTGTGATGGGTTTTAAAGTTTGACCATGAAACCCAGAGAGACATATTCTCTAGCCTGGAAAACTTTTAGGTACTTTTGGGTAGTGTTGGGTTTTCTTTCTCTCATGGACCACAAGCCAGATGAAAGGCAAACTTGTTTCATCTTTTGTGTTTTAGAAAGGTTTTTTTTTTTTTTTTTCTCTCTCTGTGTTTTAGGTGATGTTTTAAAAGAAATGATAAAGTTACCCTCACTCAGGCTTGTGCTGGAAACCTGCATTTGCTCTGTGTCCTGAGAAGGTCTGCATCCCTACTTGGAGGGACTGATGAAAATGACAGAGTGCTGCTAAGTGGCCTCTGGCTGTCCCTGCGGGAAGCTCAGACTGCAGAGTAGCAGGAGTCTAGTGGTCTGTCTAATGGGGGGTTCTTGGCCCCAATCACTGAACTCTTTTAACAACATCAGACCACGTTCATGTCATGTTTCCATTTAAAAAGTGATTTTGCAAAGTGGAATACATTGCTTCCTTGCAACATCCCTGTGAGGTAAACAGGACAAAGGAATTTTTAGCCCACTTCTGGCTTTTGTGTGTATGTGCAGTTTTTTTTTCATTTTTTTTATTGCAGTAATGCTGTAAAATACATGTAATATACACTTGTCCATCATAACCACTGCTTCAGTAGTATTAAGTATGTTCATAATGTGGTGCAGCCATCACCACTGTCCATCTCTGCAACTCTTTTCATGTTGTAAAACTGAAACTCTGTGTACATCCAATAGTAGCCTACCCTCCCCACTTGCTTCCACCTCCCTCTCCCCAGGCTGCCCCTCCCAGCCCCTGGCAGAGGTGAGCGATTGACCCCAAATGTCATTGCTTGCACACCTAGGACAGAACCCAGCATTCTGCATGTGTCCAGCATGCTTTCTCTAAAATCACACTACAGTAGGGAACTGAAGAAGGATCACTAACAGATGGTAGAAGTTTTCCACTGGAAATAAGAACCGTCCAGTAGGGAAGGAATTTTCATTTAAGTTTGAAAAAAATCAGTAAAGAAAACCAGCAAAATGAAATAGAAGCTGTATATGTCTCTTGCCAACTAACATCCTGTTGTTATTTGTTTTGAATAAAGTGAAGGAGTACAGTTTGCTTTGCCTGAGGAAATAACGTTGAAAAGATGGCAGGCTCTGGTTTTAGCTTCCGACTCTGTCAGTGGTCTGCTGTGACTGTGGGCAAGAAAAACAGCATCTTTTGGGGTTCTTTCTATTTTCTAAAGAGACAGTAAGTCCCACCTTCCATTTTTTTCAATGACTAGGATCTGGGCACACTTTATCTTTCATCCAAAAATGAATTTTCATTCTTTTCAACTGTCCTAACTTTGCTTTGGAACTCTCATCTCCCTTGAGGATGAGAAAAAAAACATTGTCAACTAAAGATGACATCATGTATTCAGCATTCAGACAGCCTCTTTGGGAGACTCTCAGGTTTTCCTGATGGAGTAGGGGAGCTAAATGCCCATGCAAGTGAAAATTTAAACTCTGTGTCAAGCTGACCTCTCCTGTCCTAAAGGTTCCCCCTCCTTCCCCTCCTTCCCAGATGGCCTCTGGGGCCAGGAGGAAGTGACACGGGGATGGAGCCCAGTCTGGATGTTGCTCTCTGGTTGAGCATCTCATCGGTCATTTCTGCAGTGACCTCTGTCCTTGTTGTGCCTGCCCCTGAGTTACCTGTGATGGCTGGACCTGTCGATGCGCCCATGACCCTGCGCGCTTGGCGTTCTCCACTGGTGCTAGCTGGTCCACAGATGCCAGAGGCCAGTGGCCACTCCCATTTGATCCCTGTTCTCTGCCCTTTGTCACCAGAGCTGTCTTTTAAAAACACGTTTATTTTGCAGTATCTCCATACTTTGAGAAAAGGTATGAGAATCATACAGAGAACTTCTGTCCACCCTGAATCTCTTTTTTAGCATTTTGCCACATTTGTGTTTTATTCTCTCTCTGGATACACATTATTATGTATTTTTCTGAATCCTTTGGGAGTAAGATACAGCTCTAGAAAAGGTGGTCTAGAACATGGGTCCCCAACTGCCTGGCCATGGATCTGGCACCTCCTGTCAGATCAGTGGTGGCATTAAGGTTAGAAATAAAGTGCACAATAAATATAAGTGCTTGAATTGTCCTGAAACCATCCCCCTACACCAGGTCCATGTAAAAATTGTCTTCCATGAAACTTGTCCCTGGCACCAAAAAGGTTTGGAACCACTGGTCTAGAAGGATGAATTGTAACCTTCTGATTGAACAAGGGAGGGAAGTGTCTGGAAATAGCCCTTGTGTTCTTTCTTCTTCTCTGCTCTCCTCTAAGTCTTCTTTCTTCCAGGTCAAGCTCCCTGAGCTCTTCCTTTTATGAAAAAGCACAAAGAATATAAAAACCACCCAAGTTCTTCAGATGATATGAAGGTTTATAATTTTGATTGAGGAAGCTTTTGTAATAAGTCTAAGCATGTATTAGTTAGGGGTAGTTTATTGAGTTTATAAAACTACTAGTCTCTCATCTAATAGAATAATTATATTCTAGGTTGATGCTTTCTTTTTGGCCTTTTTTAGAGTTTTAGGGCTTCCCTCTGAAGGTCAGGACTACTATGGCAAAAAAAATGTTGAAATTTCTTTCCTTTGATTCTGACAGTGCTGGTGACAGGGTTGGGGGTGAAGTTGACAGCAACATGTATTTTGGGGAGTGGGTTGCCTGGTAATTTCTGGGCTGTTCTTTCTCTTCCAGAAGCAGAAGTAGCGCCTCTCTCTTTGCTCTGATCACTGGCCATGAGGATGGCTATTTGAAAACATCATCCATAGGACAGAATTTAGTCTGATGAGCAGTTTTCTTTATTAAGATAAGTGGGGTTATATGGTCAATAATATTAAGCAATAGATTAACTACAGATCTGGTGGTGGAGTCCGCTGGAGTCCTGCATTCATAACTCCAGTGGGTACCATTCAGACTGTGCTTGTGTTGTGTTCAGTGGCTCAGTCGTGTCTCTTTGTGACCTCATGGACTGTACCTTCCCAGACTTTTCTGTCCATGGGGATTCTGCAGGCAAGAATAATGGAGTGGTTTCAGGCTGTAGGTTATATTATCTAAATGGTGCCTCCCAGAGCATATGTTAGTCTTTCTTCATTCATTCCTCTTGTCCCCTAAAGAGATTTTAACTTTGATGAAAAAGCTTCAAGGATGTTGTGTCATTTTATTAACTTTTGAAATTTTATTTCATTTTTTCTTTTTAAAATGGAGTCGCTTTTATTTCATTGCGTAGGAACATAGCCCATTGTGTTGGATTTATTGGGGGAAATTTTTGAATTGATTCTGCTATTGTGATTTGAATGAGAGAAAAAGTGTAAACAATGAAGTTATAAGCATACAACTTTTCATCTGAGACTAGTTCTACTAAGAGATTAAAAATTAAAGCAATATAAAACTCAGTAATAAAAAGACAGATAACCCAATTAAAAAATGGCCAAGAACCTGAATAGACATTTTGCCAAAGGTCAATATGTGCTCAAACAGATACTCAGTATCATTAGTCATTAGGCAAATGCAAGTCAAAACCACAAGGTTCTATTGTTGGGAGAGTGTGTAATTTCTTTAGTTCTGTCTTTGGGCAACAAAGATTTGAAACTGCAGACCAGTGTTACAGCTCGATTACAGCTTAGGGTTTTATTCGGCAACAAAGGATACTACATGCTGGAGGCATGAAGGCAGGTTGACCCCAAAGAAGAGGCCCCAACTGGCTTGGCTTGCTCTTTTTATACGTTTTGTCTCCTCCCTGCAAGCCTGCCCTATGCAAATTAGGGCTAGCCAGGAAGAGGGTGTGTTTGTTTCACCTGAGGTTCTCAGATTTTTCTTTTGTTCCCTTTTCACAGGCTTTTCCCTTTGTCTTTTAGCCACTGCCATTTTGGACTCTTTTTTCTGACTACCTAAGAAGGCAATGGCACCCCACTCCAGCACTCTTGCCTGGAAATTCCCATGGATGGAGGAGCCTGGTAGGCTTTAGTCCATGGGGTCGCTAAGAGTCGGACATGACTGAGCGCCTTCACTTTCACTTTTCACTTTCATGCATTGGAGAAGGAAATGGCAACCCACTCCAGTGTTCTTGCTTGGAGAATCCCAGGGATGGCGGAGCACAATGGGCTGCCGTCTGTGGGGTCGCACAGAGTCGGACACGACTGAAGCGACTTAGCAGCAGCAGCAACACTGTAATACACCCTAAGATGGACAGTAACAAGTGTTGTCCAAGATATGGAGAAATTGAAAGTTTCCTATGTTACTGATAAGAATGTAAAATGACACATTCATTTTAGAAAATGGCCTGACAGCTGTCAAAAGTATCAAATGTAGAATTATCATATGATTCAGCAATTCCACTCCTAGGTGTGTGTGTATATATATATATATATACCCAAGAGAAGTGAAATACATGTCCACACAAGAACTCGTACATGAATGTTAATAGCAGCATTATTTATAATAGCCCCAAAGTAGAAATATACCCACATACCTATCAACTAATGAAATGACAAATGAAGTGTGTTGTATCTATAACAATGGATTATTATTTGGCAATAAAAGAGAATGACATATTGATACATAAAAACAACACAAATGAATCTTGAAAAACTTATGCTCCGTGAAAAAAGCTAATCATGAAAGACCATATTACTTAATATCATTAATATAAAATGTCCAGAAAAGGCAAATTTATACATGTAGGAAGTAAATTAGTGGTTTCTTAGTACTAGAGGTAGAGGGAAATGGGAAGTGATTACTAATGTATATAGAGTATCTTTTGGGTGACAAAATGTAAATTAGATAATGATGAAAGTGATATTATATCTATGAATATTAAAAGCAATTGATTATATACTTCAAATGAGTGAATTGAGTGGTCTATGATTAATGTCTCAATAAAGCTGTTTAAAAACAAAGCGGTAAAATCAGGGCAAGATAAGGACATATTTTCTAGCATAATAATAGTGTAAATGAAATATGATATTTTTCCTTAACCTCTATAAACCAAATAGCAAGATTTTTCTTTAGCTAAAAATACATTTTTTCTAACATCTGAGCATAACATCTAGGTTTTGCTCAAAAGTGGAACAGGCAGGTCATTCTGTTCAGTCAAGTTTTTAATAACTGTGATTACTTTGGTGGTACACATTCTAAAACTGAAGCAACATAAGGAGCATCTAGCATGGCATCTTTGCAAGGGTGCATGTACCTTAGTATCTTATGTATAGTACCTTCCTTTATTGAAGAAAATAAGAGAAGACTTGGATAAATGTGTATAGGTATGAAAATATAACGTTGTAAAGATAGGAGTTCTCGGTAAAATCTCTGGAAATGTAATGATGTCCCACTCAAAACTCAGCAGACTTCTCTTGTAACTTTACAATAACTGATTCTAAAATTTATAAATAAGAATGAAATTGCAGTAGCAGCCCGAGACCCGCTGCTCCCGCCAACACCCTCTCAAAGAGCATTTGATGTAGTAGAGGATTTGCCCATTGGCATATATAAGAAAGCCATGAAAATGAAAATTGTGTGACTGGTGTAAACAGATGCGAATATGTGAGTGGATCAAAAGAGTGCGTGAAACTGCTTTATGCATGTATGAAAACTTGCCCTGGCTTAGAGATTACAGTGTCATTCAGTAGGTCGGAGTGTGATGAGTATAGCATGAACACATGTCAAAGGTTTACTGATCAATGACAAAATCAGCAAGATGGTTAAAATGTTTCCAAGAGCATTTGGGGGAACTGAAGAAAGAATGTTTGAGTCAGATTTGTTATATATAAACATACAAAATTGATTAATTTCTTTCAAGGCAAAAAAACCATAACGTTATCAAAGTATTAGAATATGTGTCAGACCAAAAAAATCTACAAATTAACATAATATTTTATAAAATATAGATCCTAATGTATAGAAAATAACAAATCAAACAAAGGGATATCCCTTACAAAATGAAATATTCCTTGAGTGGGCCTATTTGTGCTCCAAGATGGTAGGCATACAACTGAGCCTACCTCCATGCCTGATTGAGCAGGCATACAATCTTTCTTTTGTATTATTTAGCATCTAATGAATAGCTGAAAGACAAGTTATTCATTACTGTTGGGATACTTGCCTATTCATAGGGGAAATACTTAAATTTAAATCACACTGTACACCAAGTGGATTTGAGATATACCTGCATGTTAAACCATTTTCTCCATGTTTTTTAAACATTTCTCATAAAAAAGGAAAAATAGGTTCTTGATAAAATACTAGATAGTAGTTTAAATGAGTGAATTAGATCTAAATACGATTATTTAAAAAAATCTGTAGCATGATGTACTTATTGTGCTATTAATATAAATTTTAAAATACTGTAGAATGTCTGGGACTTCATATGCATATATATAAAAGCATAAAAAACTAAACTCTTGTACCTCAGAAAAATAAAAAAAACCCAGTATTGTTTTTAATAATTACTAAGTTCTGATAGGTTGAAGGTCAGGAACAGCCCCTCGTCCAAGGTAAGGAGCCGCGGCTGTGCTTTGCTGAAGCAGCCGTGAAGAGATGCCCCACACCCAAGGTAAGAGAAACCCAAGTAAGATGATAGGTGGTGCAAGAGGGCATCAGAGGGCAGACATACTGAAACCATACTCACAGAAAACTAGTCAATCTAATCACACTAGGACCACAGCCTTGTCTAACTCAATGAAACCAAGCCATGCCTGCAGGGCAACCCAAGGCGGGCGGGTCATGGTGGAGAGGGCTGACAGAACTTGGTCCACTGGAGAAGGGAATGGCAAGCCACTTCAGTATTCTTGCCTTGAGAACCCCATGAACAGTATGAACAGGCAAAATGATAGGATATCAAAAGAGGAACTCCCCAGGTCATTAGGTGCCCAATATGCTACTGGAGATCAGTGGAGCAATAAGTCCAGAAAGAATGAAGGGATGGAGCCAAAGCGAAAACAATACCCAGTTGTGCATGTGACTGGTGATAGAAGCAAGATCCGATGCTGTAAAGAGCAATACTGCATAGGAACCTGGAATGTCAGGTCCATGAATCAAGGCAAATTGGAAGTGGTCAAACAAGAGATGACAAGGGTGAAATAAAGCTGAAACTCCAGTACTTTGGCCACCTCATGCGAAGAGTTGACTCATTGGAAAAGACTCTGATGCTGGGAGGGATTGGGGGCAGGAGGAGAAGGGGACGACCGAGGATGAGATGGCTGGATGGCATCACTGACTCAATGGATGTGAGTCTGAGTGAACTCCGAGAGATGGTGATGGACAGGGAGGCCTGGCGTGCTGCGATTCATGGGGTCGCAAAGAGTCGGACACGACTGAGCGACTGAACTGAACTGAACTGAACTGAAGTTCTGATAAATTCAAGTGTTTTTGTGCTTGATAAAGATGCTATAATTATAGCTTTGAAATGTGCAACCTTTACCTGGCACAGCAGATTTGATTTTAACAGGGCTTAATTCAGTGTTTTATATGTATATTTATAGTATGTCAAGTTGTTGGGGTAAAGATATGGGCTTTTAAAAATTATCTTGGAAAAAATGGCAAAAGAATAAGAAGAATGCACACATTATCTTATAGCATATACTTAAATTATGAATGGCTCAACACATTAAATATTTAGAAAGTAAGCAGCATGGAAAATTATGTTATATAATCTTCGGGTGGGAAAGTGTTTCTAAGTATGCCTTGAAAATCAGAAATATTAAAGGGAAATGACTAGTTTTGATTAAATAAAATTTCAATATTGGGGAGAATGTTAAAGATAAGGCAGATGACAAACAGGGGGGCATTTTAATGTACATTTTAAAGAATATGTTTTTCTAGCCCTTATAAATGAGCCTATAAGGGAACAGATAGGCAAGAATGGTCCAAAAGTCCTTTGAATCTGTCTTTTCTCCTTCCTTGCTTGTAAACAGAGATGCCAGTCACTGCCCTGGAGTCTGGTTTATCTGAGTGCTTAGCACTTCCTTGATTCTCCTAGTAAAAAGTTCTTGTGATGGAAAATAACCTTCCTTTAAGATACGATTCCTCTTATCCTTGACATTTTATTGTCTCCCACCACCCACAGCTAGCCACCCTAGTAAAAAGAACCTTGGTTTCCTCTAATTTGATGTATAAAATTTAGGGAACTTGATATGTTTAAGAAAAGATGAATGTTGGATATAAAATATTACCAGGTATTGGGAAGTCAGAAGGTAGAATATAATCAAACTAATATAATAATAACTAAATATAATTTACAACAAGGGCATTGACATTTTAGAAAGAAAAAGCTTTCCTAAAGGAAAGGTCAGTAACTTTTTCCTCTCTAATCTATAGCTTGTGTGCAGTTAAGGTGGATCATCAATGGGAGATTGGAGATTCTGTTATACACAGGGCAGGACTTATTCTTAGGCTCCGTGGAAGTTTCCTTCTCTCCAGTGGACTTGCCTCCATGTGTGTCTGTGAGGGTAGATGTGGGTCAAAGGGTGGCCTAAGATTCTGCAAACCAGATTGGTCTCCACATCTTCTGTGTTACCTCAACATCCTGTGGGGTATGTATACTGGGAAATAGGCAGCTTTTAAAATGTAAGATATTTTACAAAATGCATGCCTTTTACCTCCAGAATTTATCCTTAAGAAATAATCAGGAAAGTGAGTAAAGGGGCTTATTTTAGTATTGTTTGTAATTGTGAAATATTGGAAGCAACTAAGATGCCTCAAAATGAGGGGTGAGTAACAAATTATGTTACCTCTATTCAGTAGATTGCTGTATGGACAGTAACCATATTTGAGCAACTCTGTGTTGGGAAGAAAGGATTCAAGATAAATTAAGCATATAATGAAGGAAACCAAATATGTTATCCTGAAATGTGTATGCACCTTTGACATAAACATCATTTTGAGTTGAGGTCAATTAAGAAGCAGTAAAAACTGAAAAAATTCCCTCTTTCTGCCCAAAAGTAGGATCTAAATTCTCTTTTTTCTGGAGACAGATTCGTACAGCTCAGAGAGTCTGCAGATAAACTTTGTTAAATTAACCCTTATCTTCCTAGTTACATCTTTACCATTTACTCCTAGCCCTTTACCATTTGTCCTGCCAGTTCTTCACAAATATATTGTTTCTTTGTCTGAAAGGTATAAAAGATTTTTGCTCTGGTCAGTTTTGGGGTCTTCTTCAATCTCTTCTGGAGGTTCACATGTATGTGTATAACTTCACATTTTTATGCTTTTGTCTTGATCTGTCTTTGTTAGTTTGATTTACAGACCCAGCCAGGGACCCTAAGAGAGCTGATGGAAACTCTTTCCTCCCCTACAATAATATTCCATTTCAATTAAGAAAACTAGAGATAGATACATAGATATACATGGGAAAAGATTTGGAAGGATATATACAAGCTACAATGTTACATTTGGGTGGAGAGTTTTGGGAGGGGGCGATTTCATGAATTTCTTTTTTGTTGGACTGGAATGAAAAGAAAAATAAGTTTATTTTATAGGGGCTGTATTTCAGGAATATTCACTTTGTAACTGAGTAGAATTTGCTATTTGATTTGAAAAATTGGTAAGAAATGGAGGTGAAATATAATAAATAACTGAAGGGATTGTGCTGTGTTCTTGAATATATGTAGATTTTTCCTGTAAGACAAATGAAAACCTCACTGACTTTTTTATCAACAGGCCTTCTCGTGTAGATATGGCAGCAAGCAGCCAGCACTTCTCATCATTTGATTCAAAACAGGCACCGGGACAGCACCGAACATCTAATGTGAAAAGGTCAGGAAGGGGGTGTGGGTGTTCTGGGGGACTGGGGAGAGCACTCCAACCTTTTGGTAAATTGTGATGTTGATGTTAAAGTAGGAACGGTGTTGCAGAGTCAGACACAACTGAAGCGACTTAGCATGCACACGCAAGGTGGGGAGAGGTCTGGACAGGTGTGGTGCTCATTTACAAATTAGGGAAGGCTTCTCTGAGCTGCTCAGGCAGGGGTCCCCAAGGGCGGGGTCACGGACGGGTACCAGTCCATGGCCTGTTAGGAGCCAGGCCATATAGCAGGAGGTGAGCAGTGGGTGAATGAGTGAAGCTTCATCTATTTACAGCCATGCTCCCGAGCTTGCATTACTGCCTGAGCTCCACTTCCTGTCAGGTCAGCAGCAGCATTAGATTCTCATAGGGGCGCGAACCCTACGTGAACTGCGCTTGCGAGCTATCTAGGCTGCAGGCTCCTTGTGAGAATTCCAGCACCTCCCCCAGTCATCCATGGAAAAATCGTTTTCCCCAAAACCTGTCCCTGGTGCCAAAAAGGAAGAGGATAGCTATGCTAAGGCATTTAGTGAGTAGATGGCCCTGTTATGTAAAAGCTGAAAAAAAACCACATTTACCTCTTGGGTCACAACTCCCTTTTGGGCCTCTTGTGTCTTAAAAATGTTTAACTATTAATTTTATTGTAAAATAATATAGCCATATTGCCAGGCATCTGGGAAGGTGGAGGGGAAGATGGAGGAAAGAATTATGAGCACTTTGATACAGACTGTTAGAATTTTGGTGTATTTCATTGCTATATCCAGTAGGCTTGTGCTGCTGGATATAGGTGTGGTCACACATTTTTCATTGAATATTTTCATTATTTTTCTTATTATATTCTTGGAACTTTGACTTAAAAGGGCATTTTAAGAAATTATCAGAGAAAATTCAGGAAATATAGAAAAGCACAAAGAAGAGATAAAATATGTATTACCATCACCATAACTTTTTTTAGTGTGTATTCTTTCTTTCTCTCTTCATATATACAGATATTATTAATAATTTTTTCTAAGTTGGGATCATATTAATTTTACTCTTTGGTTACCTTTTTGAAGCATATCATGACATTTTTCCTTTCCACTGAATATGTTTTATAATATCATATTTGATTGTTAAGTATTATTCCTTCCTGTCCATTTTAGAATTATTTTAGTCAGCTGTCTGTTTTTGAATATGTAAGTTGCTCCTTTATTGGTTATTCAGACAACTCTTTTAAGGCTTTAATACCATGAAAAAATACTTTCCATCTGTCCTTACATGCTTACTAAACTTTAAATTATATAGCACATTGTCAGCATTTTAGATTTTCCATTTGAAATTTCAGCTGTTTTTGAGTGTGTTCACAATACTTGTGGACTTGGCACTTTTCATAGGACTCAACCCCCACAATATAAGGAAGGGGTGCAATATTCTAAGGATTGAGGAATGGAGCTGGAGTTGAAAATTACTTCTGAGGATCTGAAGGCATTTATTTTCCACATTGCTTTTTTATTTCATATGTCTCTGTTCATGGAAATCTGAGCTATCTTCAGAAATATGTATTCCTCCCTCATAATTGTTCTCCAACTGATCCAATAGTTTCCTAGGTAACCACTGCTTCAGTGTTTATAGTACTGAGTTTGAAAGCTGAGAAAAAAAAAAAAAAAAATTACTGAAAGCAATGACGAATAAAGGGTGTATGTAGCAGTCAGAGATAAAAGAGATCTGGGCTGGATCAGTAGACTGGGAATTTTCAACATATGTGTAGCTGTTGAAGGCATGGACTGTACGTGCTCTTTCCAAGAGAGTGAAACATATGAGAGTGGAGAAAGGAGCCCCGTGAATACAGACAGTGAAAGAACAATGGAATGGTAGCATGCTGAGTTGTGGAGGTTTGAGGGCCATGAAGATTCCATGAGAGGGTGGCTGCAGTATGGGCAAGGGGTTGGGGAGAGGTGAGTTCTGGAATAAGGTCAACAGAGCCAGGTACTGCAAAGAGGTCTATATGGATACAGACTGGAATGCATCTTTTGTGTTTGTAGTTAGGTCATCAGAGACCTTTAGCTTCCACGGTTTCAAGGAAATTGCGGCAGGAGCAAGGCTGTAGTGGCTGAAGATGAACGGGAGGAGAGAAGTAGGGAAGGTGGGAATCAACTCCTTTTTGAAGCTCTTGTCCATGAAGAGAAAGAGTGGGAGAGGTTCAGGAGAAAAACAAAATCAAGAGAAAGTTATCTTTTTTGCTGATTTTTAAGTAGAAATGAGTGAGGTTTGTTCATGTTTCTGAGTTGGAAAGGGGGCAGAGAGGAAGAAGTTAAAGACCTATAAAGGAAGAAACAGAAGGGAAATGTAAGAAATAGTGTAAAGGTGTGCTCAAGTATTGCATTCATAGGGTTCATTTAAAAATTAAGATTTTTCTTTAAAAAAATTAATGAAAACTCCTACTCTGCCTTTTAATCAACACGTTTTCTAATGCATTTGTGAAAATAAGTACGTGTAAATTTATTGTGAAACAGCCCAGAGGGACATCTGCAAAGCTGAGCAGTGTTCCAAAATTGAGCAAGTATGTGGGTAGTTAGACCTGTTAGAAAATAATAGTACCTTACCTCATGTAGTACTTATTCCTCATGTGACTGTTTGTTCTACCAACGCACAGTGTATTGCTCCTCCATACCAAGCCGTGTGGTCATCAAGGAGGCAGTTTAGTCTCTATTTCACAAGCTAGCAGTCCTGGATGACAGGTGACATACCCAAGGTGCCACGGCCAGGAAGCGTGGAATTGTATCCTGGTGCTCTGTCTTCTCATTTCCTGGCCAGAGCATCTTTAAGGAGCCCATTGGCCTCCCTGGTTATATTTCCTCTTGTTTGTTTAGCCTCACAAAATGCATTGACAACCATGGCTTCTTTTGATTATACTTCACTTTGAAAGAGCCAGGAAGGATTTCCGTAGAAGGATCCTGATGCTCAGGGGAGCACATGGCTAACTGAAACACCTTGCAACGCTGAAATTCTTTGAGTTCGAGTTATTAATCTGTGTAGCAAAAGTTTCAGAAGTTTTGTGGTCATCGCTTCAACTGTGGGCACACAAGCAGTTATGAAGTGACTTTCTGAAAGTTACAGCTTGAGAATGCCCATGATGACTTCTGATCACCAGCCCAGGGGTTTTCTTTATCTCACACCAGGCTTGAGGAGGAGGATGCCACGGTCACGAGCTTGCTGGAGACACTTGGCATTTTTTAAATAGTAGTACTTGTCACTCTAGTCTGATTGGACAGGTGTGGTGGGCTGGGCAGAAGGGTTTGAACTTTATGTGATAAGTGTGAGCAGCCACTTGAGGTCCTTAATCTAAGGGGGTAGTATGACTGAACATCTGTTTTAGGAAGAATAGTCTGAGAGTGGTATCCTGGATGAATTAAAGCAGAATAGTATTGTCTGGGAACTTGCTGGGCCCACCACAGGCCTACTGAGTCAGAAACTCTGGTGGTGGGGCTGAGCAGTATCTTTTAACAAGCCCTCTGGTGAGCTGTGCGTGTACAAAGTCACTTCAGTCATGTCTGACTCTTTGCAACCCCTGGGCTTATTATAGCCTGCCAAGCTCCTCTGTCCATGAGATTCACCAGGCGAGAATCCTGGAGTGGGTTGCCTTTTCCTCCTCCCAGGCATCTTCCTGACCCAGGGATTGAACTCTCATCTCTTGGATCTCCTGCATTGGCAGGCGGGTTCTTTACCAGTAGTGCCAGTGAGTTGAATGCATGTTAAAGTTTGAGAGCCACCTAAGCAAAGTAGAATCAGGGGGGATTTTTAGAGACTCTTTCAGAATTCAGACTTTATGTGACAAAGCTCTCAGCTAATGTGGTGGCGGCGGAAATGGACAGAGCCACTGCCCCCGAGATGTCTTTGAGAAGTTCTAGTCGCAGTTACACTTGCTGTCTTGGTCATTCCTGTAGAACACATGGTAGGACCGATATTCTGGAGGGGAAGGAGGCTTGGTTTCATGTGGACAGGTTAGTAAAGCGCTAAGAAGGGTGGAGTTCATTGTGTTGGGAGGTGCTGAACACCCGCATTTGTTTCTCCCTCTAAGCTGGGCTGGCAAATACATCCCCCCCGGGGCCCGTGTGGCCAGCTGAGGTGCACAGGTGGTGGTCTGTGTGGCACGGAGACCAGTATCTGTTTCCAGCCCATTTCCTGGTAACAAAAGATGAGCTGTACTGAGAGAACTGGTGGGAGTGGAATTAAGAGAACAGGTGAAAGGTACGCTGGAAACCTACTGGTTGAAGGGAAGGGATGATGAGAAAGGGAGTGGGGATTTCAGAGCTAAAAATTTCCATTTGCTCTTAGAGTCAAATCCGTCTTCTCTACCCCTGTGGCTTCTGGTTCGTGCCTGATTTCTATCCTCATTTCGCCTCACTGTCTGCCACGCTCACCACATGCCCAGTTTAGAATCTCTCTTTCCCCCTCCACCTAGATATTCCCACATCTGCTTTCATTCCGTAGCACTCGGATGTCCCCTCTTTGAGAGCTTTCCGTGACCATCCTCTCTGATGTTGAGCCTCACCCCACCTGCTTCCCCAAGCAGTTTCTTTTCCAGATGACTTATTGCAGGCTGAGATCATCTTAGTTACTGGTCTCCTTCGGTCTGCTGTCCCTCCTCAGGAGAATGGCCGTGTTCCACAGTCAGGAATCCTGTGGGTCTCGCTCAGTGTTGGATTCTAAGACCTAGAGGAGTGCCTGGTGCATAGTTAGAACTCTACAATGTTAGTTGCATGAATTTTAGGTAGAGATATAATTGGGAGGGAGGGAAGGTGGGCGGAGAAAGTGAGGGAAGAGATATGTCTGTCGACCCTAGGCAGCAAATGACTGCTCACTTGGCGGATAGTGGAGGTGTCGCAGGATGAATCCAAGAGATGCTGAGGAAGTAACACTGACAGAATTCTATGGTGGACTCATATGGGAGGTGCTAAGCAACTTACTTGTGGAGAATCCTCCTGAGAGGATTGTTAGTATTAGGTTTCTCAGAGGAACAAGGCCAATAGGAGAGCTGTATCAAGAGAGAGAGAGATCGAGGGAGAGGGAAAGAGATTGATGTATTATGGAAATTGGCTCGTGTGGTTATCAAGGCCAAGAAGTCCTGGGATCTGCTGTCTGCAAGCTTCAGAACCAGGAAAGCCAGTGGTGCAATTCAGTCCAAGCCCGATGAGCTGGGAACCAGGAGCACAGGAGAGCAGAAGATAGACATCCCAGCTCAAAGAGGGAAGAGATCGCGAATTCACCCTTCCTCTGCCTTTTCTGTTCTGTCTGGGCTCCCAGCAGATTGACTGATGCCCACCTACGTTGGGGAAGCCCATCTGCTTTACTCTGTTCACCAATTCAGAAGCGCTCTCCCAGACACAGAAGTAGTATTAGACCAGCTATCGAGACATCCTTGACTCATTCAAATTGATGTATAAAATTAACCATCACAATTTCTGAGCTCTGCAGCTCATTCCTTTTCCAAGAGCTTGTCTCCTGTCTGCACTGCCCTGGAGGAGAGATGCTTTCAGGTCCCAGGCATGAGGAATTTTGTTTCTACCCAGAGCAGCATTTCTATTCCCCTTACCTGTTCACTCAACAATACTTACTGAGTCAACAACACTTACAGAGATTTACTATGTCCTAGGTACAAGCAAAGGTCCTCGGGGTGCAGCAGACATGAAAACAACCTCCTTGCATTTATATCCTAGAGAGAAAAGATAGCCAAAGACAACAGGTCCACAAATAGAGGCACAAGATATTTTGGATGGTAATAAGTGGTATGGAGCAAACAAAACAGTGAGATGAGATGGGCTGGGATTAGCAAGGCACTCTGATTCTCTGCTTTTTGACCTGAGATCTGAACAATAGGAGGGAACCAGCCATGAGAAGCCCTGGGGGCGAGAGTGGGTGGTTCCCTGTAGCAATTTCAGAACCCGCTTCTGGAAGATGAGTAACTGAAGTGGGATTTTTGTTTTCTTGCTTAAAAAATGAATATGGAGAGGGCTGGTTTCTCAGAAGTTCAACTCTGGGGGCATTGAAATGAAACATTGTACTGCTTGTTTCCTTACTGAGATATTTTCTTGTTAAGAAATACTTGTTTTGTTACACAAAACATTTTGTTACCCAGTCCAGGCTAACTCTGCTTGCTTTGACAGGCCAGTGACTCTGAGAGACGAGGTGCTGAGGCAAGAATGACTATTTGGAAAGCCGGCTGACCGAGGAGATGGCAGATTAGTGTCTCAAAGTAACCATCTTTTTGGAGCCTAGATGCCAGGTTCTTTTTAATTAAGTCTGGGAGAGAAAAGAGAGAAAAAGAGAGAAGCATATGAGGAACTAAAGTCAAAGGACAGAATGTAGAGGGAGAGACAGTGAAGAAGTAAAGTAAAAAGAATCTTCAGGTTTGCAGAACTGGAAGGGTCAGCCTTTGGAAGGAGTGTGTTAATCCCTTCTACTCACAGGTAGGCTGGAGAAAGAAATGGCAGTCCACTCCAGTATTCTTGCCTGGAGAATCCCATGGACGGAGAAACCTAGTAGGTTACAGTCCACGGGGTCGCAAAGAGTGGGACACGACTGAGCCACTTCACCTTCACAGGTAGGCAGAGTCAGATTATCTCTCTATGAGCTGAACAAAGGCTCTTTAGTTTACAGTCAGGCAGAGGGGCAGGGTCCTCTGAGGCAGGCTACTATGTATGATTAAAATAACAAAAACAATGAAAAAGCAAGTCAAAGAAACAGTTTCCAACATGGAGTCCGAATTGGCTTCTCTGCAACACTTCAGAGCTGGCTCTTGTTTTAAAGGGCAGACTTTCTATCAATCATAAGTAGTTTACATGATTTTCTAAAAAGGGTAAAATTATGACTCACACAGATGTAGACATGAACAGATGTTAAAAATTTTGCTTAAGTCATTAATCAGGGAGGGAACTGGGCAGATGTTAAAACAGATTCGAAGGCGATATCAAAACAGCACAAATTTATATGGAGTAAAGGACTGTTGATAATCATGATGCTGTGATCACTCACCTAGAGCCAGACATCTTGGAATGTGATGTCAAGTGGGCCTTAGAAAGCATCATTGAAGTTCCGTCTAGTCAAGGCTATGGTTTTTTCAGTAGTCATGTATAGATGTAAGAGTTGGACTGTGAAGAAAGCTGAGCACCGAAGAATTGATGCTTTTGAACTGTGGTGTTAGAGCAGACTCTTGAGAGTCCCTTGGACTGCAAGGAGATCCAGCCAGTCCATCTCAAAGGAGATCAGTCCTGGGTGTTCATTGGAAGGACTGATGCTAAAGCTGAAACGCCAATACTTTGGCCACCTGATGTGAAGAGCTGACTCATTTGAAAAGACCCTGATGCTGGGAAAGATTGAGGGCAGGAGGAGAAGGGGACGACAGAGGATGAGATGGCTGGATGGCATCACTGATGCAATGGACGTGAGTCTGAGTGAACTCCGGGAGTTGGTGATGGACAGGGAGGCCTGGCGTGCTGCGGTTCATGGGGTTGCAAAGAGTTGGACACGACTGAGCGACTGAACTGAACTGAAAGCAATGTTGAAATGAATGTGCAAATTCAGGCAAAACTGGCTTCTTCCCTAGTGGAGGCAGGAAGTCAGTTGAAGGCTGGGACAGAATTTACATGTGTTAAATAACAAGTTCAATAGTGGAAATGTGAAGATCTGATTGTCTTTATTAAACTCTTTGTGAATTGGGCAGAATCCCAACTAGCAGTTGAAATGAGCTCCTTCAGGCTGCAGCAAAGGAAAGGTTTTTCCAGGCAGAGAGGAAACAGGGGAAAGAAGGAAGTTATTAGCCAAGAATGCATTGTTTTAGGCTAGGTTCCTCCTCAGGGGGAGTAGGAGGGGCCTTTCAGTGGATTTCCTAGTGCTGCTCAGGATATTCCAGGTTAGCTGGTTATAGGTCACATTCTTGGAGAAGATTGAAACTGATTGGTTAGGTCCTGGTGAGTCTTAGCGTAAGTGACTCCATCTTGGGCCTGTTGTCTCTCTTTAAACACAGATCTGTAGACAACAGTTATTTTGCATTGCTATCAATTATATATAATTTACAAAGCTGTAAGATAGCTCCTGTGGAAGCAAAAACAAATAATCTGGTGGAGTCTCCTTAAGATTTTGGACAATGCAGTTTTCCACCAACCACATTCTTGAGTGCATGCGTGCATGTTCAGTCGCTCAGTCATGTCCAACTCTGTGAACCCAGGGACTGTAGCCCACCAGACTTCTCTGTCCATGGGACTTCCCAGGCAAGAATACTGGGGTGGCTTGCCATTTCCTCCTCCAGCGGGTCTTCCTGGTCCAGGGATTGAACCTGACTCTCCTGCATTGGCAGGTAGGCTCTTTACCACTGCATCGCCTGGGAAGCCTGAAGCATATTCTTACCCCTACATAATCAAACTAAAAGAAAATAGCCTCTGCTTCCCCTCATGAATAGAGATAGTGCCTATGCTTGTGGCTTTTGGAGTGATGGGGGTAATCAATTATTAAGTGCCTGCTATGAGCATTAATTCATGGGGTTGCAAAAAGTCGGACACGACTGAGCGACTGAACTGAACTGAACTGATGAGCACTAATTGTCAATTGGTTCCATTCTTGAAACAGTCCCATGAAGTAGGTGGTAGTGTTCCCATTTTACAGATGAGAAAGTCAAGTTTCAAGGGTTAAAGACACAACTAGTAAGTGGCAGAGTTAGAATTCTGGTCTTTTTGTCTCCAAAGTATACATACCCACACACTCCCTGTGATAACTTGCTACAAGTAAAAACTATAAAAATTCTGTGTATTTTTTCTTCTTGATCTTTAGGTCACTATCAACTAAGGTGGATCTTAGGAGTGGCCTCGAAGAATGTGCAATGGCATTGAACTTATTTCTAAGTAACAAATTTACAGATGCCTTAGAGTTGCTTCGACCATGGTAATTAATTTTCTTTTGTATAAAATATGTTTTTCATATGTTTTTGATGATTCTGTCTCTGATGTCATACTTTTCAGTTAATTTTTCTGCATTTCCATCTGAATATTTATAAGCTAATTTTGTTGAGACTTCTTTTGATTGGTTTTAATATCCAGTTAACAAACCTATCTTGTCAACTTTAATCATTAGAGCATTTCTGATTCTCTCTCCTGTCTTTTTCTGTACTTGTTCAAATAATGTCATCTTCTTAGTTTTGTAGAGCTTCATTTGGTTTTCTTCATTGAAATATTTTTATAGGTATTTCTCTGAACTTAAATATGGTTGAGAAAAGTTTCCTTTGAAATGGACATGGGAAGAACTAAAATGTGCTAATCTCGGAGGCTAAAAAGAAATTCAAGATAATGAAAATATTCTTGGGACTCCTGATTTATGTGATAAATCAGTTTCACTTCAATTAACAGTGCTCACGTGCGGGCTCGGTCGTGTCTGACTCTTTGCGACCCCGTGGACTGTAGCCCATGAGGCTCTTCTGTCCATAGGATTTCCTAAGCAAGAATACTGGACTGGGGTGCCGTTTCCTCCTCCAGGGGATCTTCCCAACCCTGTGCATCAAACCCGCATCTCCTGCATTAGCAGTCAGATTCTTTACCACTGAGCTGCCTGGGAAGCCCCATTTCACTGAATAGTACCCATCAATTCTGATGATATGGCAGGAAAACCTATGCTTAGCCTTGTTCCTAGGCCTCACTGTGACCCTCGTGCCCATCTGTACAGTGTGGCTAGAGCTTGACAGGAACAAGCTCACCTCATGCCTTCAAACACAGTCACTGACCTGGATGAAACTTAGACCTCCTATAATAATTTCAAGATGGTTACCTTGTGGGCACAGGAGTGGGACTCTTTCCTTTGAGGAGTCAGTAGGGTGGGGAGAGTGATGTGACTCTGGTCATTGACTTTGATTCTTAGAAATTACAGAAAGTCCCCTACATACAGACAGATTCCATTCTGAGAGCGTGTTCGTAAGTCTAGTTGGTTCATAAGTCCAACAAAGTTAGCCTAGGTACCCAACTCACACAGTTCTCTATATAATACTGTACTGTAATACATTTATACTTGCACACAAATAATATATGAAAAACCCCCCAAAAGAAAACATTTTCAATTTTACACTACAGTACCTTGAAAAGTACAGTAGTACAGTACAACAGCTGGCATCCAGGGGCCGGCATCCCGTGAACAGGCGAGAAGAGTTACTGACTGGAGCAGGGAGAGGAGGTAGGCAATGGCAGAGCTAAAGGATCATCAGAAATAGGAGATGGAGGGCGGGCTGACATTTTACTGCTTCCTGACGTTGATAGAACGCACATTCGAATCTCTGAAAGTTCTCCACTTAAAGGTTCGTACGTAGGGAACTTAAAGTAATGTGCCTACTGAGGCCGTGGTAATTCTGAGATTTAGGTGAGCTGCAATCAGTTAGCATTTCAGAGGTTAGGAACAGACAGCAAAATGGATGGTGAAGGCCCTGGCCTAAGGAAGTTGCCCAGTGCTGTCTCCATCCAGCAGTCACATTTTCTCCCTTCCCTGTTGCTACCCTTTCCCTCTGTCTTCTTTAGTCCTTCGGATCTCTGTCTGTGCTTCAGATCATCTTCTGTCTCTCTCTCCATCTGTCTTCTTCTCTCCCTCCTTCTCTCTCTCTGCCAGTCATTCTCTCCTTATGGCCCCTCTCTTACTCTTCCTGCCTGTCTCCTGTGTTTTTTATTCAAAAAGTCTCCTTTTTTCCTCTTCCACTGACATGCAGCTGGTCATAATATGGAATGAAATAGACAACATGATCTTATATTTAGTCTAGTTTTATATCCTCTGATCTTTCTGAACGTTTCACTGTTGAACATGTTTCCCACCCCCACCCCCACCCCCACTCAAATACTTCTTTTTTCCTCTTGGAAAAGCTTTTGGTTTGAAATGTGAGAATTACCCAGTATTGTAAATCAGCTATGCATATGTGCTGCGTGCTAAGCCCCTTCAGTCATGTCCAACTCTTTGCGACCCCATGGACTGTAGCTACCAGGCTCCTCCGTCCATGGGATTTCCCAGGCGAGAATACTGGAGTAGATTGCCATTTCCTCCTCCAGGGGATCTTCCCAACCCAGGAATTGAACCAAGTCTTCTGTGGCTTCTGCATTTCTTGTGGATTCTTTACCCCTGAGCCACCGGGGAAGCCCCTGTAAATCAACTATACTTCAATACAGAATTTTTTTCTTTAAAGGTGACATTTAAAAACCACAATTACTGATTTATGTTGGGTTGCTCTTATTCCTTGCATATTGATTGATTGTTTTCTTTTTTGAATCAGCAGTGCCCTCACTGTTTAGGACTAACTGCAGATTCTGAAAGGATGTTTAGACTCTTTCTGGTGGGGAAGGATTAACATGGGTTGTATCTGTTTTGCAGAGCAGCCGGCTGTTGTATATTGTATTTGAATTAAAAACAAAACCACACATTACTATTATAATTAACTAATGAACATAGCTGGAGAAGTTTTGAGGAAAGAGATAGGGAGGTTTTCACAGCCTGAGAGTCTGGGTTGTGCCATCCGTTCAGACTAAATGTCCTTAAGAATTGAAGCAGTTCTTACTGATAATATGAATCATCAAGAACTTTAATCAGGATTCCTAGATAATGAGGTGAGGTTTGGTAAGAGGTCTACCATGAATTTTTGTCTGGGCCTTTCGTGGCTGACCTGACTGGTTGCCCAAATCTTGCTTCCTCATGGCCTCTGCCTGGGAGAAGGGAGGGGATGGTTTTAAACAAACCTTATCTTTCATAATTTCTGTGTCACAAAATATATTTTCAATGGCTTTTATTTTCCACTTATTTCAGAGCTAAGGACTGCTTCTTGTACAACTGGGAAAAATTAGTATTGCTTAGAAGCATTTTCAAGAAATGAATTGGCAGGCTGCCCCCTTGTGCTCAAACAGGGAAAAGCACACGTCACTTTCTGCTTCAACCTGGCAAGTTTCCTGCTTCCTGCCTTCACTTTCACTTTTCCCTTTCATGCATTGGAGAAGGAAATGGCAACCCACTCCAGTGTTCTTGCCTGGAGAATCCCAGGGACGGGGGAGCCTGGTGGGCTGCCATCTCTGGGGTCGCACAGAGTCGGACACGACTGAAATGACTTAGCAGCAGCAGCAGCAGCAGCCTGGACTTGAACTGGAAAGTCCCCAGGGCTTGAGCGTTTTTGGGCATGCCTTTCGTAGTCCATGTTATTTCAGTGGTTGTGGTGCAGGAATAAAAGTCGTTACTGTGAAAGTCATGCCTTAGACGAACTAGAATTTCTTGTGGCTATTGTCAGATGAGCCCTGAATGCTTTTCAGTTGAATTGAAATGCAGTCGTTTCCATGTTCTTCCCAGGGCTAAGGAGAGCATGTACCATGCCTTGGGCTACAGTACCATTGTGGTGTTGCAGGCTGTCATGACCTTCGAGCAACAGGACATCCAAAACGGCATTTCTGCCATGAAAGACGCCTTACAAACCTGCCAAAAGTATGAGCTGAGTAATTAAATTCTTGAGATACGCCTAAAAACCTTTCTGTCTGTGTGACAAAATGGATGTGCTTTGCTTCACTGAGAGCTCTGTTGGAAGTTGGCCATGGTTATAGAAAAGGACTTAGAGCATCAAAGCTTCCTGGCCTCCTGTACTTTTATGAAAGATTAAAAATATTTCCTATGATGCTGGTGTGGCTGAGCACATGGCATCTATACCGTACTGTTTTCTTTTTGGTATTTGAGCTATGGAAAAGTGCTGAGGTTTAACAGCAAGCATCTCTTGGGGGTCCCCCTGGTGGAGAGATTAGGCACTACATATTGGCATTTTTATGTGGGAAATGCTGTAAATGCCGAAGCGGGTCTTTTATTTGCCTAAATGGCCATATTTGAACAGTTTTGCTTGGTGAAAATGACATGGAATTTCAGTTTTGTGTGTATATGAAGCCTCTAGCAGAAGCTGTTAATTAGCATTGGTGAATTTTAACACTGAAATTATGCCCTCTTTTAATTATGTTTCTAGCCCCTCAAATGAAGAGAGTTTCCAAACACTGCACTCTAACCCCATGTTTAACCAGTGGCGAAGTTACCCTTAACCACAAAAACGCTGATTTAAGCCATAGAGGTCACGGAAGGGTCATGACAGAGTTAGTATTGACCGTTGGTTTGGTTTAATCACTAGGTCGTGTCCGACTGTTGCGACCCCATGGGCTTTACCCTGGCCAGGCTCCTCTGTGCATGGGGTTCTCCAGGCAAGAATACTGGAGCGGGTTGCCATTGCCTTCTCCAAGGGCTCTTCCTGACCCAGGGATTGAACCTGGGTCTCCCGCACTGCAGGCAGTTTACCAACAGAGCTCCCAGGGAGGCTCCCAGTATTGACTGTTCTATGTAGGTTTGTCCACACACATAAACATGTTCAGCGAGCTTGGATCAAATGCCCACAGGGTGCCAGTGCTGGAAACTGGGTGTGCAGGTTTCAAGATGGTGGTCTCCGCCCTGCAGACTTTAGGGTTTAGAGTTCTGTTTCTGGTGACCCTTTGGTGTGATTACAACTGAAATGGATGTGAAATGAAAATGAGCTTGATTTATTACTTTTTTCTTTCTACTTCTCATCTCTTCTATGTATTCTGTGCAGATACAGGAAGAAATGCACAGTTGTAGAGTCTTTCTCAAGTCTTCTTTCGAGAGGATCTTTGGAACAGCTGACTGAAGGTAAGGGGCATTTAAAAGATTGGGTATTTTCCTTTCTTTGAAAAATTAAAGCATGGTTATGCTCATAAAATTCAACATTTAAGTGAATAATACAAGTAAATGGAATGTCTTTTCCTCTTCCCCATCATTATTCACCCTCTAGAAGTAACCACTGTTAGCAGTTGGTTTTCATGCCTTGCATACTCTTCTCTGTACATATACAAATATATGCAGAACATACACATAGGATTTTTATACTAATTCATTATTATTCATTTTTTGCAAGTAGAGAAGCACGTGATACGTGTGCTACAATGTGATTTTTGGCATTGACTTTTTCCAGGTCAACACATATAAATTGTATTTCATTCTACCTAATAGCCATGGAGCATTCATTAGGACAAATACCATAAATTAGTCTTTCTGTATCGAAGGACAGTTATATTGTTTTTTTTTTTATGCTATTAAAAATAATGCTGTCCTAAGATTCTTGTACCTATAACTTCATGCATTTTTGCTAGTATTTCTTAGGATAGATTGCTAAAAGTGGAGTTACTGGGACTGAGGGTTTGAAAATAGAAAACATTTATACATATCACCAGTTTTTCTCTGAAGAATTAGGTCAGTTTGTAGTCTTTTCATCCATGTGTGAGAGTTTCTGTTTTTCTAAAAGCTATTAATTTTTTTCTCAAGGTCAGTAATTTTGATACCTTTAAAATAATGATGACTTTTACAGTATACAAAATGTTTGGTTTGTAAACATTTAGGACTACTAGAATTCAGGAACGGAGAAGGCAATGGCACCCGACTCCTGCACTCTTGCCTGGAAAATCCCATGGATGGAGGAGCCTGGTGGGCTGCAGTCCATGGGGTAACGAAGAGTCGGATACAACTGAGCGACTTCGCTTTCACTTTTCATGTTCGTGCATTGGAGAAGGAAATGGCAACCCACTCCAGTGTTCTTGCCTGGTGAACCCCAGGGACGGGGGAGCCTGGTGGGCTGCCGTCTATGGGGTCGCACAGAGTCGGACACGACTGAAGCGACTTTGCTGCAGTAGCAGCAGCAGAATTCAGGAATATTAGAATCCAGCATATCCTCAGCATGTTGATCAGATGGCTGGGAGAAATTGACTCCTTTTGCTGTTTCCTTGACGTTCCCACAGAGATTAGGGCAGAGGTTCCATGATGAGTCCTGTTATATTAGCATTATGCTCTAGTCAGAATGGTTTATAAGAAAGGAGCATCGTAATCTCCTGTAGTAGAGAAAATGTCCTTCAAATGTGGCCAGTGTCTAACAAAGCCTGTCATCTGAGGAGCACTTTTTCCTGTGCTGTCATTGTCAGAGTAGTTCCCTGGAGGAGGTCACACGAAATTGTCAAAGTAGCTGTGGCCAGTTAAGGCAAGAGCAATTCTGGATAATGCTGTCCATCATTCCTAGTGGTCGAGTCTGTGCTAGACACATTTTTTAGTGTGTTTCATTGTAAAGTTTTCTTTGCTTTGTTAGAAGATTATTATCAACTTGCTATGGACTTTGGAAAACTTGGGCTCATTGTGTGTGTGTGTGTGTGTGTGTGCACACGTGCTCGCGCTCAGTCGCTCAGTCATCTCTAACTCTTTGTGACCCCGTGGACTGTAGCCTGCCAGGCTCCTCTGTCCTTGGCCTTCTCCAGGCAAGAACACTGGAGTTAGTTGCCATTTCCTCATGCAGGGCATCTTCCTGACCCAGGGATTGAGCCCGTGTCTCCTGCATCTCCTGCACTGGCAGGCGGATTCTTTACTGCTGAGCCACCAGGGAGGCCCATCCTGGGTAACCTCCTTTTTATAGACTAGAAACTGAGGATCAGGGAGATTAGACAAATGGTCCAAGGTTACCTGCCTAGCAGGGTGATGTTCAAACCTGACCTGCCTTTCCCTAAGCCACAGTTGTTTCCCCTGCTCCCTGCAACTTCTGCAGGTGTGTAGAAACAGGCATGAAATGTCTTCACATGTGAGTAAAGGAAATGCTGAATTATTTCTGTGTTAGACATCTTAAAAACAGGTGATACTGTGTTCTTATCTCTTTATTCTGTCTTTAGACGTGGCATATTTAGAAGTATTAAAAAGTGAACAGTAATAAGATACCACTACACAGTGTCTAGGAGATGGTGAGGGACAGGGAGACCTGGCATAGACCTGGCATGCTGCAGTCTATGGGGTCGTAAAGAGTCAGACATGACTGAGTGACTCAACAACAGCAACACAGTGTTCAGAATCCAGAACACAGAGACCAACAAATGTTGGTGAGGATGTGGAGGGACAGGAACACTCATTCATGGTCAGAGTGCAAAATAGTGCAGCCACTTTGGAAGACAGTATGACAGTTTCTTATAAAAGTAACAGCTGAAAACTTGTGTTGACACAAAAATCTGCAAAGAAATATTTATGACAGCTTTATTCAAATTGCCAAAATGTGACCTTCACTAGGTGAATGGATGAAGTATGGAACATCCAGACAGTAAAATATTATTCAGTGCCACAAAGAAATGAGCTATCAAGCCATGAAAAGATTTGGGGGAACCTTAAATGCATATTCCTAAGTGAAAGACACCCATCTGAAAAAGGCTACCTACTGTATGATTCTAAGTATATAAGATTCTCGGAAAGGCTGGACTGTGGAGACAGTAAAAAGATCAGTCGTTGCCAGGGGATGGGGTGGAGGAATGATTAGGTGGAACACAGAGAGTTTTTTAGGGCAGTGACATCACAGTGATTAAATACATGTCATTATACATTTGTCCGGACCCGTAGAATGTACACCACCAAGGGTGGGCCCTAAGAGAACTATGGCGGAATTATGATATGTTAGTGGAGGTTCACCAGTTGTAACAAACGTGCCACTTGGGAGAGCATGTTGATCATAGGTGGGTTTGTGCATGTTGGGGGGAGCCAGGGAGCAAGGGATATATGGGAAATCTCTCTACGGTCCCCTCAATTTTCCTGTGAACTTAAAACTGCTCAAAAATATAAGATCCTAATTTAAAAATTATGAAAATACATCAGCCTGTGACTTTAACTATTCTGAAATAAGGTTTATTTAGACTTCTATGTCTGAAAGCATGCTTAGCTAACACTTCACTGCATAATGAAGATATTTCCTTCAGTGAACTAAGGAATTTATAATTAAGAGATGTTCTGGTAGGTACCTAATTGTAAATGCCAAATGTCTAATTTTGAGAGCTAAGGGCTGCCCAATATAAATCAATCTGAGTGAAGAGATAAGACTTTTATAAATTAAGTTGCATTTATTCCTAATGATTTTGGCTGTCGCTGCAATCCAAACAGACTTTGTGTTCAAGGGAGCATGTCAAAACATTGTAGATTTAGTGTGCAATTTGTTTTCCCTATAGGTAATTTCCATTTCTATCCTTGAGTGGCTCGTTGTTTGTAGGAGTAAGGATATTTAATTAAACTTTTGTGGATTGAAGATGGGCCACACCTGTTCTTCTCATGGGTGGCATATTAAATGGCTTTCAAATTGTCTTTAAAAACACATGTTTGTATACAGTTCTTAGGATGTAAAAGGGATTTAATTCAAAGATTCATTATACATAGAAAATACAGTTCAAACTTTCTTGCCTTTTATCTCCGCCTTCATGTTATGTCTTTTATGCTTCTCATTGATTTGTCCATCTTTAGCTTAACTCCGATCCATCTACCCCTCTGCTCAGATCTCTGCCAGGGCTCACCATTGATGCCAAAATCTTGGCTCCCTGTCCACCAATGCCAAATAGAAATACAGAGTTCGGAGGGAAAAAAAGAGTAGTTTTATTCTTGCCAGTCAAAGGGAAACACAGTAGGCTAATGCCTTAAGAACCGTGCCCCATTTCCTCAGAAATAAGGAGAGGTTTTATATCCTAAGGAAGTCTTGCATTTTTTTTTCCTTTTGCAAAATTTCAAAATGGCCACAGCTGGCATCAGGTAACTCAGTAACTGGGGTTGGTCTTTTCAGAAATTATAAGGCTGTGACCTCCTTTCTGAAAGGAAGAATGCTGCAAGGGTGTGTAGGAGGGGAGGAATGCCAGGTGCAGAGTATAATTCATAATACATATGGAGTCAGAGAGTAATTAGCTTAATTTAGCTTTGTGAAAGGACCAGTCTAGCCACAAGTGTTTGTTAGTAGTAGCAGCTAGACAGTAACCAAGATTGCTTAACTCATTCAGGCCTGTTTAGGTTTTCCCCCAGCCTGTTCATTGTTTCCTTGTTTTCCTTGTTTATCAGAAAAGTCTCGTTTTTATTTAAGAAAGGTCTCATTTCTGTTTTTGCTGCAATACCATTGCCTACTGAATGAAGCCCAGACGTGGATATTCAAGGTCATCCATCATTTAGCCCGACTTCCTTTCCAAGGTCATCCATCATTTAGCCTGACTTCCTTTCCAGGCTCATAGCCCACGCCACCCTGTGCGCACCCTGTGCTTCCGCCGGAGGTGCGCCATCGGCCGCGCCGCGCCATCCGCCGCGCCACGCAGGGCTCTGCACTCCGCCTCTCTGCCCAGCTGGTTCTCGCCCAGCGGCAGCTTCACCACCTCCTCAACACATGCCCCAAGCCAGCCATCTGGATTGCTGAGCAGGCTTCCAAAGGGAGTAATCACTGAAAGTTCCTACTTTGTTACAAGTTTCCCTGGGAAGAGGATGTTCAAATGACTCTAGAAGTTACCTGTTTTTCTCCCACTGAACCCACTGAGAAAATCCAGGGGGCACCCTTTAAAGTGAGGCGTTCTGAAGGATGGAGACCCTGGCTGTTAATGCTGCCAGAATGTGCGCTGACCGCAGCTCCTCAAATTTGGCCTGTCGTGGGTTTGGCTCCCTCTTACACGTGCTGTTGGAAGATCTTCATTGCATTGTTGCCTGTCAATCAACCTTTGGAACATGAGCATGGCAGGAAGGTGAACCAGTTCGTGAGAACAAAGTGTGTGTGTGTGTGTGTGTTGAGGGGAGGTGTCCTGTGTGTGTAAGTGAAAGAAATAAAGCACTAGGTCTTATCCAGTTAGGTTCAACATCATTCCATTAACATGGAAATATCCCGTTTTTCAGTTACTTGAGGGGGCTTCCCTGGTGGCTCAGAGGTTAAAGCGTCTGCCTCCAATGCGGGAGACCTGGGTTCGATCCCTGGGTCGGGAAGATCCCCTGGAGAAGGAAATGGCAATCCACTCCAGTATTCTTGCCTGGAGAATCCCATGGACGGAGAAACCTAGTAGGTTACAGTCCACAGGGTTGCAGAGAGTCGGACACGACTGAGCGACTTCACCTTCACCTTCAGTTACTTACATCAGCACTCTTGCCTGGAAAATCCCATGGACGGAGGAGCCTGGTAGGCTGCAGTCCCTGGGGTCGCACAGAGTTGGACACGACTGAGCAACTTCACTTTCACTTTTCATGCATTGGAGAAGGAAATGGCAACCCACTCCAGTGTTCTTGCCTGGAGAATCCCAGGGACGGGGGAGCCTGGTGGGCTGCCGTCTGTGGGGTCGCACAGAGTCGGACACAACTGAAGCGACAGCAGCAGCAGCAGCAGCACATCACTTAAAAATGTGCTACTTTTTGAAGTTTTGTCAAAAAGCATGACATAGGCCAAGGGGAATAATCTTAGTGGAAGTAGCTGATGCATATTGAGGGCTTACTCTGCACAGTGACTCCACAGGCAGCACTTGAATTCTTCAGCTTTGAAATAGAGATGTCATTAGCTGGACTTGAAGAATGAGGAGCCCAGCAGAGGGAGGAAGGGTAGCTTGCTCAGGTTCTGTAACTAGTATGTGGCAGGGTCTTTGCTACAATCCAGGCTGTTAATTACCCCAACCCCAAAGCTCATTTACTTAAATAACACACTAGTTTGTATCCTATGGATAAAACAGTAAATTGCTGATTTTGTTTATACAAAAAAAAAAAAGGGAAAGATTCCTCCCTCCCCAGTCTCTACAGTTATCATGAACTATTTAGAAAGATAGGCCACACGTCTGTGTGTTCAGGGGATACAGACATAGTTTTATGTAGCCTGTGTAGCGCAGGAGTGCCTTGTTCCTGCGCTAGATACCTCATTGATCCAAGTAGCCTCAAACTGAGACTTCTGTGGTGGCCCAGTGGTTAAGACTCCATGCTTCCAATGCAGCGGATGTGGGTATGATCCTTGGTCGGCAAACTAAGACCCTACGTGCAGCACAGCTGAAAACAGACACACATACCCACATGCACACATGCACAAAGCAAATAGCCCCAAACTGTGCTAGTGCTAAATTTTTCACATCAAGTCTTGCCTGAATGAGCACTCATGAGTTGGACATGCAGGACAGTTCTTTTTCCTAGAATCCTCAGAACTTACTGCTTTCTCTTCAGGTCGATAGTGTGCCTAACCATTGTCGTGACTATCATGCCTTCATAATATTTTTGATGTTAGAATTAGTATATTCAAGTTAGTTTTTCAATCCATCCCAGTGGTAGACTTGAAGTTTCCCATTAAGTTAAAAAAAACAAGTGGTTTTCTTTTTTCCCCAAAAGTGTTTTTCTATTTTGGTTTCCTCCTGTGAGCTGAGTTTGGATCTTTGACACCAAGGGCCTGACTCTTGGCAGTTATATGTGAATTGAGCCAAAGATGACTTCCCCAAAGCATTTCACACGTTCTGGAAAAATCTTGCTGAGGCCTTGAGAACTGAGGTCATCATTCCACTTCTATGCAATCACGAAACAACCTAGGTTTTTATGTCTCCTCTGGGCTCATTTATCTATTTGTCTTTTCTGAATATCTCAGAGCAATTACTGTGGGCATGGGATTTTCCTTAATATATTTTATTTGTTTTTAATAGAGGAAATGCATGCTGAAATCTGTTATGCCGAGTGCCTCCTACAGAAAGCAGCCCTCACATTTGTGCAGGTAATGAACATTTGGCTTAGCATCCGTGTCACCTGGGAAGCCTGCTAAGTATGACAAAGAAAAAAATGCGGCTCATTCTGTGTCAGTACTTCAGTTCTTTCGACTTAAGAGTTATAATGAAAGCTGTTTGTTATTGCTCGTAAACTTTGGCTGAAAGAAGACTTTGGGGGATCTTTTTTTTCCTACTCAAATGCACCTAAAAGATGCTGTTTTGAAATTCAGTCTGTTGGGAACCACTACCTTTTAAAGAAGCTGTTTTGCACCTACCACACCTGATTTCAGGATGCTTCTCTGTGTGAGAATTGTGAGGTTATGCCTCTGTGAGCTTGCTAATGGTGGAGGGTTGCACACAGGGGTGACTGGCTTCAGCATCTTTGGCTGTTCCCTTCTTGTGCCAGATGCTTCAGCAAAGCTCAGTTATGCATGTAGACCTCAGATTTTATTTCCCTGCTATTTGTATTCTCATCCCCTTTTATTTCTTCTTTTGGAAGAGCAGTTGAAAGAAGTCACTAAACAAAACAATGACTGTTTTTCTCAGGGGCATTTAAATGTCACCTCTAGGATTTCTTATCACTAGTACCTGGCCTGTTATTGTAACTGCCAGTTCTTTAAAAAAAAAAAATACGAATTTTAACAGGTGGCCACACAGGTGGCAGTGATGGATACAGTGGGGTAGAAGTGGGGTGGAGATGGTAAGGGAGCAGAAATTCAACTGTAAGATGGAGAAAGTCTTCCTCGATTTCAGTGCTTTACATCAAACTGAGAGTGCTTTTCTCTTTTTCTGGAGGTTGACTGACCTGATAGGTTGGAGTCTGGTTAAGGAAAATAAAATCAATATGATCTATGACCCTGTTTCCNAGAAGTGGGGTGGAGATGGTAAGGGAGCAGAAATTCAACTGTAAGATGGAGAAAGTCTTCCTCGATTTCAATGCTTTACATCAAACTGAGAGTGCTTTTCTCTTTTTCTGGAGGTTGACTGACCTGATAGGTTGGAGTCTGGTTAAGGAAAATAAAATCAATATGATCTATGACCCTGTTTCCTAAAACCCCACATATTATGACGCCTAAAACAATCTCACTGCCTTAGTATACATAACGCTAGTCACAGAGGCCCCCACTTTTTTGTGTTTGTTTTTTTTTAATGCGTTTTTCAAATGGGAATTTGACAGTAAAATCTTTGATTGAAAGGATTTTTAAAAAAATGTTTAGGGGCTTGTAACTCAACATCTGGGAGATACCCACGGCTCTTCCTTCTTCCTCATGCCTCCATGTCCGGTCAGGCTCCTGATTGTCCTATTTTACCTTTTGAAGGTTAATTGGCCCCAGGTCGTCTTCTTTATTCTGACCATAATTGTTCTAGTGAGGGGCTCATCAGCTCCTCCCTAGACTTCATGGCAACCTAGGGACCGTGGTTTCCCTTCCCTCCAGCTCACTCTCCATTGTGCAATTGTGCACCCGCTCCAAGGGGAGCATCTCGCCTGCTCATGTCTCCATTTCAGCGTTGAGTAGCCCTCACTGACGATGGCAGTGGTTCTGTGTCAGAATATCACAAACGGGGAAGGCTTTTTAAAACTCAACTGGCATCTCTCCCAGTTCCCTACACCCCTCTTACTGACATCTTCGCCTGCTGGTGGCGTGCTTGAGTGGGAAAGTACAAGCAGCGTTCTTACTCCTTAGGCATTCCCTTCTTTGAAATAGATTTCTGTAGCAGTGCTGTGTTATATAAGCACGGGTGGCCTAGCCAAGCACACCATGATCTTTAATGCTTCCTTGCCTTTCCCCTGAAAGGTTTTTTTCTTTTTGCTTGCAAAGTTTGTATCTGCCTTCTTTTCCTTCATCTGGTTATTTCCTAATCTTTTCTTTTTTTTTTTTTTTAACGCTTCAAGCACTGATGCTTCCAGGAAGCTTTTTGGGCCTCTGCACATCCCAGCCCACCTTTGTGCTGTTGTGGCAACCTGTGCATGTCTCCATCCGTGTGTGCACGCCTCTGTCCCTTAGCGTACTGTGTTTGCTTTTGCCTCATATTGCAATTAGGTGCCTGCTGTAAAATAGGCATTCAGCAAATGTTTGGTGAATCATTAAATATTCTTATTTGAAGCAGATTTTATTCCAATTTAAGAACTTCTTTCCTGGACACTATTGGAACTTGTGTAACTGTAAGCTACCTTGAAATCAGACAATGGGCATTTAAATTTCATAGTGAATTTTGCATTTATTGATTCTTTTAATAATTTAAGTATTAAGTATTTAAGTGATGAAATTAACAAACTAAAGTCAGTTTTCCTCTGGCTTCGGAAGGATGCTCAAGTGCACAGGAAATAAATACCAGAGCATGTTTCTGTTATTAATGGGTTAGAAGAGCATTCTCCATTAGCACCATCTATTAGAGCAGCATCTTTAAAGCAGTTATTTTATATACTTTATTAAGAGACTCTTAGAATCCTAGAATGCTCACCCTAAAAAGGTCATTCATTTAGGCCAATTGCCTCAGTTGCATGGTTGATAACCATCAGGCAAAGAGAACAAACAAAATTTCATGCTAGTGATAACAAATTTAGAATCCAGATCAGTTATTTTTGGTCTGGAAATGTATACAAATGAAATTCACAATTCTAAATAGACGGCCTGCTAAAGTACCCCCTAACAAAGAACCATAATCCCATTACTTGGAGTATGACAGACAGGAAAGTCCTTGGAGCACCCATTTTGAACTCCATTGAACCTAAAAGAAAATTGCTCACTAGTTCATGTTTATTAAAGTAGGTTTGGATTAACTCTATGGCCCCTAATTGGTGAGGATTACTTTCTTCGTTACATCCTTAAAGTTACGCAAGGATTTAAAAATTGTTTCCTTTTTTTGTCCTCTAAGTTGGAAGAAAGATGACAAAAAAGGCGGCTTATATGTAAAGCAAGAAAAATATTTTAATTAAAAAATCATGTCCTCAAAAGATACAGTGTTTTATTCTAATCATGCAGCTACACAGCTGTGGGGACAGTCTAAGAATCATTTGCTAAATGATCTAATTATGTAATTGAATTGTTTTCAGGATGAAAATATGATCAACTTCATCAAAGGTGGACTCAAAATTAGAACAAGTTACCAAATATATAAGTAAGTTAAAAGTTAAGATTGATGAAAAATCTTATGACAAGGTTTGTACCTTTAAGACCACCTTGTTGTGGGTTTTAAATAATTCTTGTATCATATACCACTTTGTACTTTAAAGTTTTTTAACAAGTGTGACTAGATTTTTAAAATTTAGTGTTGGTAAAAATGCACTTGAATTTTGACTTGCTGAGTGTGTATTCAATGCTAAAGGACAAAAGAATAAATGCAATTTTAAGAGAAAAATAGCTGGAAAGTACTTATATAATTTCTGATTAGATAATCTTAGTTTCTCTCTCCTAAAAACAATTTGTAAATTAAAAATGGCAGGTATATATAGGCATGTCTCTGGTTCAGACTCTGAAACAACACTGTCCCATTGAATTTCTACAGTGACGCAGATGTCAGTTGGAGTGGACCAGAGTGTCATTCACGTGTCTTCGGTGTCCTTACTGGTGTTTATCTAGTTGTCCTATCTTTTACTCACGGTGTTAAGAACCTTCAGCTTTGATTCTGGAGTCATCCTTTTCTCCCTTTAGTTCTGTCACTCTTCGCTTGTATTTAGAACCTTTGTTATTGGACTTATATATTTTTAAATTTTTTTATCTCCTAATAAACTAACCTTTTTATCATTATAAAATGTTCCTATGTTACTCCTTATAATATTCCTTGTCTTGAAATCTGTTTTGTCTGATATTAATAAAGCTACTCATGCTTTTTTGTAGTTGGTGTTTGTGTGGCATATATTCTTTTGCTTTAAATCTACCTTTGTTTTTATATTTAAATTACATTTTTTTGGTAAATACGTTTAATGGAGTCTTACTTTTTTGTTCAGTGTAACAGTTAATATGTTTGCACTTGTGACTGCCATTTTGCTTTTTTTTCTTTGCCTTATTTATCCCCCCTCCTTATTTTTCTGCCTTCTTTTGCTTTAATTAAATATATATATATATATTCCAGTAGAATCCTTCTATTATTTTCTTAGCTATAACCCTTTTAATTTTTCTTAAGTGTTTGCTGTAATGATTATCATAGCCTTCTTAACTTATCATAGTCAAGTTAGAGTTAATGGTGTACTGTTGCACATAGAATAGAAGAAACTTACAAAAGTATAGTTTTACTTAACCACCTTTTGTCTTTTATACTGTTCTTACGGTAGTACATTTATGTGTATTATAAACCCCACAATGTGGTGGCCAACCTTTGCTTTAAACAGTTTTATGTCATAGACCTCACTGTTAATCCAATATTTACCATTTTTGATGTTCTTCATTCATTCCTGTCTATTTCAGAATGAAGCATTTCTGTTAGATTTTCTTATAGTTCATATCTACTTTCAATGACTCTATTTTATTTATCTGAAAATGCCTTTATCTTTTGCCTTCATTTTTGAAGGCTGTTTTTGCTCTGTGTATTATTTTTGAGTTACGAAATTCTTCTTTCACTCCTTAAAAACTGTCAGTTGTTGTATTCAGTTGGCCAAAAAAGGTCATTTGGTTTTTTCTGTATGGGTTTCTTAGCGGAGAAACTGAGTTAACCTTTTGGCCAACCCAATATGATGGTTTCTCTTGTTTCTGATCATAAGTCAGCTGTTATTTTTTGTTATTGTTCCCCTGTCTGTAATGTGTCATTTCTTCTGGGTGCTTTGAAGACTCATATCTTTGACTGATGTGCTTAAGTGTGGCTTTGGGGAACCATGTAGCTATTATTTCTTCAAATATTTTTTCTCTGCTACGTTCTCACTCTTCTTCTGAGATTTCAGTTACATGTCAGCCTGATTTTGTTCAATAGGTTATTGAAAATTCTTTTTTTTTCAGATTAGATATTATCTCAACATTTGGGTTGTCTTGGGGCCCAAATCTACTGCCTGTTTTTTCTCTTGACTCTATGTCATGTTTTTCTGTTTTCAATTCAGTAATTTTTTGATTGTATACTAGATAGTGATTCATTGTAAAGACTTTAGGTTCTATTATCTTTCTCAGAAGAACGCTGATTTTTGTTCTGGGAAGCATTTAACTTGACTAGACTTAGAGTCCACACTCTTAATCCCTGCTAGTGGACAACATCTGAGATCATGATTCCATTATTTCTTTTCTCTTGTTTCTGCCTTTCTTTGGAGTTTCACCAGTTCTCACATAGTTCATGAGTCAATGAAGAGTTTGAGTTGAGTTTTAACACTGATTTTGGCATTTCCATCCTATGTGGTTCATCCCTATCTGAAAATTTCCCCATTACCTTATAGCTGTTCTGGCAATTTGAACTCTACTCTTTTTTTAAGCCAAGAAGACTGTAGCTTTTTTGTGTAAGTTCTAGGCACCCCATGCTGAGTGTACTGGGGAGTACTTTCAAATGACTAGTCATATAACATAAAGTCTCTTTAAAAGTTGTTCCCTTCTTTCAAAGTTTAACTGTTCTCTAGCTTCCCACTACTTTTTTTTTTTTTTTTTTTGGCATCTGGTCCCATCACTTCATGGCAAATAGATGGGGAAACAGTGGAAACAGTGGCTGACTTTATTTTTGGGGGGCTCCAAAATCACTGCAGATGGTGACTGCAGCCATGAAATTAAAAGACACTTACTCCTTGTAAGGAAAGTTATGACCAAACTAGATAGCATATTAAAAAGCAGAGACATTACTTTGCCAACAAAGGTCTGTCTAGTCAAGGCTATGGTTTTTCCAGTAGTCATGTATGTATGTGAGAGTTGGAATGTGAAGAAAGCTGAGCACCAAAGAATTGATGCTTTTGAACTGTGGTGTTGGAGAAGGCTCTTGAGAGTCCCTTGGACTGCAAGGCAATCCAACCAGTCCATTCTAAAGGAGATCAGTCCTGGATGTTCTTTGGAAGGAATGATGCTACAGCTGGAACTCCAGTACTTTGACCACCTCACGCGAAGAGTTGACTCATTGGAAAAGACTCTGATGCTGGGAGGGATTGAGGGCAGGAGGAGAAGGGGACGACAGAGGATGAGATGACTGGATGGCATCACCAACTCAATGGACGTGAATTTGAGTGAACTCTGAGAGTTGGTGATGGACAGGGAGGCCTGGCGTGCTGTGATTCATGGGGTCGCAAAGAGTGGGACATGACTGAGCGACTGAACTGAACTGAACTGAGTGTCTGCAAATATATTTTAAACACGTGTTTTGCATTTTGTTAAGAATTTATAATTGTTATCTGTTGGAGGGTTAATTTAATTCAAGGCACTCTGCCATTACTAGAAGTAGAACCAAGATTTAGTATTTTAAGAGATGCTTTTACCTGAAATGATTTCATAAAATTATATCCCATTTGAAATCCTGGAGGAAGCAGGTGAACTTTGGGAGCCTGATATATTGTTTTTAGTTTTCCTTTTGAAATATATTTTAGAAGATACAAAAGAATGTTAAAAAGTTACTTGCTATTTCAGTTATCAAAACTTAAAATCCGAAGGAATTGAAGTATTCTTGTAATGGCTGAGAAATTATGTATCAGTGGAATTGAACCTAAGACTTTGAAACTCTGTGTGTGTTCATGCACTTCTGTGTACACACACACAGATTTATCTGGGAATTCAAAGCTTACTAAAAAACCTATATATGCATAAGTCTCTTTAAAAACAGTGGGAAAAAATGAGTTTGATTTATTAGTTTAATAAATGGTTTTGGGAAAATTGACTCTTCATTTTGGAGAAAAGACTATATAAAGGATACATTATGTAGATTTAATATTAAAATATTTTTAAAAGGATATAGGCAAAAACATAAGAAAGTCTTTTTCTAGTCCTAAAGCACAAGGCCTTTAAACTTTTGTTTTTAAAAATTTTTTAAATAAAACAAAAATTTTATTAAAAAATTTTTACTTGGAAATAATTTCTGAATTTTTATATAGTCTTCTAATATACAAATACTATTAGCTTCTTATAGAACCACAGTATAATTATTAAAATCAAGAAACTAACATTGGTGCAGTATTATTAACTACTTTATTGACGTGACTCAAGTTTTTCTAACTGTCCCACCAGTGTCCTTATTCTAGTTCAGGATCCAGTCCAGGATCCTGGATGCTGCATTCAGCTGTTAAATCTACTTAGTCTGTTTTAATCTGAAAGAGCCCCTCAGGCTTTGTCTTTAAGACCTTGACATTTTTGAAGAATACTTGGCTGTTATTTTTAAGATCTTCTCTCAAGGTGAACTTATCTAATGTTGCTTCATGATTAAGTTCAGATCACATCTATGGCAAAAATACTGTAGAAGCAATATTGTGTCTTTCTCATTGCTTCATAGCAGTAGATGTTTTTGTTCAGTTGCTTAGTTGTATCTGACTCTTTGCAACCCCGTGGACTTCAGCACCCCAGGTTTCCCTGTCTGTCTGGTTTTACTATCTCCCAGAGTTTGCTCAAACTCATGTCCATTGAGTTGGTGATGCCATCCAACCATCTCATCCTCTGTCGCCCTTTTCTCCCCCTGCCTTCAATCTTTCCCAGCATCAGGGTCTTTTCCAGTGGGTCAGTTCTTTGCATCAGGTGGCCAAAGTCTTGGAGCTTCAGCATCAGTCCTTCCAGTGAATATTCAGGGTTGATTTCCTTTAGGATTATAAAAAAATGCATATAAAACTTAATCTTACAGCAAGCTTTGGTTTGTGTAAGTTGATGAGACTTAAAATCATGTAATTAAAGTTAAAATCATGTAATTTTTAATTTTTATTTATTTATTTTACTATGGCACGTGGGATCTTAGTTCTTTGATCAGGCATGTCCCCTGCAGTGAAAGTACAGAGTCTTAACCACTCGACCACCAGGGAAGTCCCCATTTGTGTGTTTTAAAGATTCCATTCTTAGTAAAGCATAAAAACAACTAGATGTACCAGACTGTTAACAGTGACCACCTCTCTGTGGGATTGTCGTATAGGGATACTTAGGCTGTCTCCATATTATCTGAACATTTTTGTAATAATCATATATTTTTAGCAAATAGATCTTTTACATATAAAAAACTCTGAGTATCATATTTGTATCCTGCCATTCTGTTGATATTTTGACATTAGAGTTTTTTATGCAAGTATACAAGCATATATAATTATCTTTTTATATAATGAAATTGTATGCCTTTTGTCATTTTGAAATTTCCTTTTTCACTTAATGTCAGAAAATTTTAGGTTTTTAAATATTTTTAATTCATCATGGCTTTTAATGGCTCAATAGTGTTCCATTGTGTGGATGTGCCACATGTGTGTGTATAAATGTATGCATGCATTCAACTGTCTTCTTAACTAATTTCCTGTTGTTGCCTGCTTTAATTTGTTTATAAGTTTTCATTGTAGGTGGTAATACAATATCTTACCTTATAGGTCAAATTTTGTGTATCCATGCTATTTTCTTAGAATAAAATTAGATTTATTGATTCAAAGATACCATTGTGTACAAGATTTCTGGTATATATTGCAAAATTACCCTGAAGAATAATTGGGTTGGCAGACTTTTTTAAAAAATACCAGACAGTAAATGTTTAGGCTTGTGGACCACAGGATCTCTGTCCCAACTACTCAACTCTGTGGTTGACGGAGGGAGTAAGCAGCCATAGACTATAAGTAAATGGGTGTGAGGACTTCCCTGGTGTCCAGTGATTAAGACTCTGTTCTATTACTGCAAGGGGCACAGGTTTGATCTCTGTTCGGGGAACTAGGATCCTGCATGTCGTGTCACCAAAAAAAATAAAATTGAATAAAAAAATCACATTATTAAAAAATAGATGTGGCTATGTTCCAGTATTTGCCAACCTCTTTACTATACATACCATTTTATCATAAATAAATGAATGAGTCTATTTGTTCTTACCTTTGCCAGCCCTGGTTTTCCATTTAAAAAATTAAAATAATGCTTTTTATCACAAAAGATATATATTTTAGAAAATAGGAAAATGTGGATGAGCAAATATTAAAATACACACACATATACCCCCATGTACTTAACATCTAGTAATTATGATCGCTAATACCTTAATATATTTTTTCAGAATATTTTCTACATGAATCTAGAGATATATATATTTAAAACCAAAATGAGATCACTGTTACATACAGTTTTATAACTTGCTTTTGCAGTTAATGATCTTTTCTTTTTCATGTCAACAAATCTTCATTTCATATTCAATCCACCTTCAAATATTCAGTCCATCTTCAGATTTTGCCAGTTGGTCCCAAATCTCTTTTACTTCTGGAATGTCAGCACCTTGGTCCAACCCAAGACTGTCTTGTGCATTCAGTGTTTATGTCCATTAAATATATCTTGTTATACAAGAGTTTCTGTATTCATGTCAGTTGTGGGAAAGCCCAATCTGGTTGTCCTGTAGTTGTATACACACAGCTTTGTTTGGCGGCTTCCTTGAGTTTTAGTTTAGCTTGTTGTCTCTTAGTCAGTTCTGACTGCCATAATAGAATATCATACACTGCATGACTTAAGCAACAGAAACTTATTTCTTCACAGTTCTGAAGGTTGGAAGTCTAAGATCTGGGCACGAGCATATCAGGTTCTGGTGAGGGCTCTTTTCTTGGCTTGCAGACAGCCACCTTCTCACTCTTTCCTCAAAGGGCAGAGAGACAGATTCCACTTACAGTGACCTCATTTAATCTTAATTGCCTCCTAAAATCTCTTATTTCCAAATATAGTCACACTTTGGGAGGGGGGCACCGTTAGAACTTCAACATATTGATTTGGGGGAAATATAATTCAGTTGATAGCATTTCTCTAGCTCCTTATATTTCCTGTAAACTGGAAATTAGATATATAGACTTACTAGATTCAACTTAGATGCATTTGGCTAGAATATATCATAAATGAAGTTGCATTCTTTATAATTGCATCACATCAGGTGATATGTAGTATCTGGCTATTTCTTTTTACGTTAAAAAATGTATCTTTCAATTTGATAAACAATTTCTGGTTGTTGCCAATTTTTACGTCATTGTTTTCATCTGCATTTCTCTGATGAATACAGATGAAATACTCTCTGCATTCAAGATACGAAGGGACAGGGAGAAATGAATAGAAAGTAATTAAAGTGAAAAATCAGAAAGATAGGCTTGGGTGAGGAGAGAAAATTAAGAAGAAAGTTGCAGGCAGTTGTGATGGACTTTCCTCTTTCATTCTTTCCTAGTTCCAAGTTCTTTATTTGGTCTATTTGATGCCATAGTAATCACACTGAAATTCAACTCTTTTTGTCAGTAGCACCTCAGTTACTCAGTGGAATGTAGGTTGCTGAAGGGTGCACAGCAGCTGAGAGGCTGAGCATTCTTAGAAAATCTCCTCTAACACATTGCTGAGAAACTGGGAGCTCACAGTCCTGAGGTTCTATGGCTCCTGAATCATGCCTGCTGGTATTTGAACCCTTTTTGCTTTAAGTGCAGAAAGATTGATCCTGATAAACAATGTAGAAATGAATGTGTCATTTTTCTTTAATGATGATTACCTGGTAGCATTAAAAGTAAACTCAATGTAGCATCATCCACTTAAAAATTCTCCAGTGTTTGGCTAATGACATATATCTTATGGTGCTTAAATGCAAAATTTGATTGGACATTAATTTTCAGTGTCATAGTAAACTTATAGTATAACTGTTTTCTTTAATCCAGAGAATGTCTTTCAATCCTGCATGTAATTCAGAAGAACAAAGTTGAGCAGCAATTCTTCTATGAGTTTGAAGGGGGTGTCAAGCTTGGAATAGGGGCGTTTAATTTGGTAAGTAATCAAAAGGTAACCAGAATCTTTTATAAAAGAACCTTAGGTTTTCAGTGCCTCTGCTGTTGCATTTGAACCTCACCCTGAACCTCTACCTGGGTTTGTTTGACAAGTGGCTAGAGTGGGATCCTCTTTATTCTGTTGTGACCCAGTGGAGGCTCTGGTCAGAATATGCTATAAAGTTCTGCACATGCTCAGAATAGTTTGGATTGTATAATAAGGGCAGCATACAGCCCTCTGAATGGACTAGTAACATTTTTTTTTTTTTATAAGAAGGAGCTTAAAATTCGGCTCCATTCCCACATCAGAAATACTGTTGCTATAGCAGTGGTGGTTCTGGAATTGAAACTAGGTTAGGGAATAATAGAGCTTGAAGGATAGTAATAATGCTCTGGGATAGATGAAGAGTTTGAATAAATATCAGTCCAATTGCAATATTATTTGGAGATTTTGATGTTTTATTAAGGTTTGACTGGAATTGGTATACACAACCAGGATCACTTTGTTTATGAGCCCATTGTTTGATGACAGAGGTGGCTGAAGAGACAGCTGTCGGCTGTCCATGGAATGGATCACCCTACCCATTTGATTATTAAAATCTTCCTCTGCTGAGGACAGCCTTTGGTGAACATTCATATGGGACACAAATATGTTCATTTTTTTTTTCCCATTCAAAGAGATATATCCATATACTTCGTACCCAGAGTTCCTTGGCATCAATTTTCCCATCATGTTCTTTGTTCTCTCTCTCTCTTTATTTTGGCTGCATCACATAACTTGTGGGATCTTAATTCCCTGACCAGGGATTGAACCTGGGCCCTTGTCAGTGAAAGCTTGGAGTCCTAACCACTGGACCACCAGGGAATTGCCTCCTATCATGTTCTTTCTAAATCCCTGACCATCCAATCAAACCATTGGCTTATGGAATCAGTATATAATTGCATGGATGGGCATTTCTTCTCCAAGCAAAGTGAACAACCAGGTCTCTGCTTGAAGTTTTGCCCTGAGAGAACTTCCCTCCATCCTACCCAGATGTCCCGGAGAGCGGGTGGAGTGCTACAGCCTCCACTTCTGGGTTTTGCCTGCATGTCATGAAGAATACAACAACTTTTGCTTCCCGGAAAAGGTTGCTAAAATAAATCTTATTTGGAGGTGGGCACCAGGGGTTACTTTCTCAACACTTTTATCACTCCACATCAAAGGAAGACGTATTCTTTAGAGCATCCTGAAAAGGCCAGAATCTTTGTTCTGTTTTTAAATTTTTAGTTTAACTAAATGAAATTGCCACAAGTAATGATTATAGGAGCTGCAGTATATGGTGATTGAGAGATGTCTAGTGGTTTAAACTTGGTTCTAATTTTTCATGTTACTTAATCATTTAAAATTTTAAGTTTTTAGAGTTTAGCATTTACCTATAGTTAGGTATACTAACACATAGTACAACACTTGTATTGTTTTTTTTTTCTTACAGATGTTGTCGCTTTTACCAGCACGGATTATCAGACTACTAGAATTTATAGGATTTTCTGGAAATAGGGTACAAAATTAATTTTTTCTTAATTTTGACAAAGAAGATTAAAAAATGTTTATGGAGGATGAGGGAAGTATAACGTGTCCTCATAATTAACATGAAAATTATTGGCAGTTTCTTTGCAGAACAATAAACTGACTTTGGGTCTTAATCATATTTTGGTGGAGTTAGGGGATGGTTTTTCTATTGAAAGTTAAAATTTTTATCTCAATGTTATCTAAATTCTGGGATTATAAATTCATGTTTGACTAATGTTGATGCTTACTGGATCTTTAGTACTCATGTGAGGTTAAAATATGCTTCCTTAACATTTTTGCAACCCCCGCTAAACCAAGAAATTAGGCTAGATTTCCATGTCTACCATTTTATGGTTTGTGTAGGTCAAGCATGATTGCAGTATTTTGGGTTTCCTTTTGTTTTTACAAGTTTCACTATAGAACTAAACAAGGAAGTTTGTTTTTCATCAGTTTCTTTTTTTAAAAAAAATGTACCTATTTTTAATTGGAGGATAATTTCTTTACAGTGTTGTGTTGGTTTCTACCACACACTGAATGGTTTCTACCATTCTGTGAATCAGCCATGGTATACATATGTCCCCTCCTTCTGAAACCTCCCTCCCACCTCCCACCCCAAGGTTCTGACAGAGCCCTGGTTTGAGTTCCCTGAGTCATACAGCAAATTCTCACTGGCTATCTATTTTACATATGGTGGTGTATATTCCATGAGTTTTGTTTGTTGTATTTGTGTGTAGTTGTTTGTGCAATATATAATAGTTATCAATCATAACGTTCAACATGCTATTACCAGAGTTGCCTTACTGCAGAAATTGGCCCTTTTAGTCAAGAGAGCAGGTTTCCAGAATTGTTTGAGAAAGAGAACAAGACACTGTAAATTCCCCATCTACTTTTATCCCACTGTCCATATTCTTCATAAACTATATTTATCATCTATTTATGGTCTTCATAAGCTATAATGTATTTATGGTCTATCAAGTAAGGCTCTGTGTTTCATGGTTACCCTTCCCCTTGACCATTCATCTCCCACTTTATTTCCTTCAGTTCAATTCAGTTCAGTCGCTCAGTCGTGTCCGACTCTTTGTGACCCCGTGAATCGCAGCACGCCAGGCCTCCTTATCCATCACCATCTCCCGGAGTTCACTCAGACTCACGTCCATCGAGTCAGTGTTGCCATCCAGCCATCTCATCCTCTGTCGTCCCCTTCTCCTCCTGCCCCCAATCTTTCCCAGCATCAGAGTCTTTTCCAATGAGTCAACTCTTTGCATGAGGTGGCCACAGTACTGGAGTTTCAGCTTTAGCATCATTCCTTCCAAAGAAATCCCAGGGTTGATCTCCTTCAGAATGGACTGGTTGGATCTCCTTGCAGTCCAAGGGACTCTCAAGAGTCTTCTCCAACACCACAGTAAGGTGGTAATACAATATCTTACCTTATAGGTCAAATTTTGTGTATCCATGCTATTTTCTTAGAATAAAATTAGATTTATTGATTCAAAGATACCATTGTGTACAAGATTTCTGGTATATATTGCAAAATTACCCTGAAGAATAATTGGGTTGGCAGACTTTTTTAAAAAATACCAGACAGTAAATGTTTAGGCTTGTGGACCACAGGATCTCTGTCCCAACTACTCAACTCTGTGGTTGACGGAGGGAGTAAGCAGCCATAGACTATAAGCTGTCTCTTATACACATCTAGCACAAGGCCTTTAAACTTTTGTTTTTAAAAATTTTTTAAATAAAACAAAAATTTTATTAAAAAATTTTTACTTGGAAATAATTTCTGAATTTTTATATAGTCTTCTAATATACAAATACTATTAGCTTCTTATAGAACCACAGTATAATTATTAAAATCAAGAAACTAACATTGGTGCAGTATTATTAACTACTTTATTGACGTGACTCAAGTTTTTCTAACTGTCCCACCAGTGTCCTTATTCTAGTTCAGGATCCAGTCCAGGATCCTGGATGCTGCATTCAGCTGTTAAATCTACTTAGTCTGTTTTAATCTGAAAGAGCCCCTCAGGCTTTGTCTTTAAGACCTTGACATTTTTGAAGAATACTTGGCTGTTATTTTTAAGATCTTCTCTCAAGGTGAACTTATCTAATGTTGCTTCATGATTAAGTTCAGATCACATCTATGGCAAAAATACTGTAGAAGCAATATTGTGTCTTTCTCATTGCTTCATAGCAGTAGATGTTTTTGTTCAGTTGCTTAGTTGTATCTGACTCTTTGCAACCCCGTGGACTTCAGCACCCCAGGTTTCCCTGTCTGTCTGGTTTTACTATCTCCCAGAGTTTGCTCAAACTCATGTCCATTGAGTTGGTGATGCCATCCAACCATCTCATCCTCTGTCGCCCTTTTCTCCCCCTGCCTTCAATCTTTCCCAGCATCAGGGTCTTTTCCAGTGGGTCAGTTCTTTGCATCAGGTGGCCAAAGTCTTGGAGCTTCAGCATCAGTCCTTCCAGTGAATATTCAGGGTTGATTTCCTTTAGGATTGACTGGTTTGATCTCCTTGTGGTCCAAGGGACTCTCAAGAGTCTTTTCCAGCACCACAGTTCAAAAGCATCAATTCTTTGGTGTTCAGCATTCTTTACGGTCCAGCTCTCACATCCATACATGACTCCTGGAAAAACCTGACATCAATTTCAGAAGTCTTTTAAAGTGTGATATAAAAGATTGACTTGACCAAATAAACATTTAAATTTTCATCATGGCAAAAATACCCCATAATAAAAATTATAAATGGAAATATGATATGAATGACTCAGGGCAAATGACAGTATGAGAAACTCATAAGTTGGTAGGAATCTAAACTGACAGTTTTAATGGAGGATGTTCTGGCAGTATATATCAAACTCAGGAATATATAT
>SJYT01012504.1:0-26123 GCA_006410635.1 Cephalophus harveyi
TTATAGCTTTTCTTCCAAGGAGCAAGCATCTTTTAATTTCATGGCTGCAGTCACCATCTACAGTGATTTTGGAGCCCCCTAAAATAAAGTCTGTCACTGTTTTCACATGGAGATATTTAAGATAAAAGAAATCAGGTAAGGTCTGGGTACTCTCAGTATACTTGCCTCCCAAGAGGATTTACAAATTATTATTTATTTTGTTAACTTCACTCAAGGCTTCCCTGGTGGCTCAGTGGTAAAGAATCTGCCTGTCAATGCAGGAGCTGCAGGTTTGATCCCTGGGTCTGGAAGATTTCCTGGAGAAGGAAATGGTTCAATCTACTCCAGAGTTCTTGCCTGGGAAATCCCGTGGACAGAGGAGCCAGGCCAGCTACCTGGCGGGATGCAAAGAGTTGGACATAGCTGAGTGACTACACAATAGCAACTTCACTCAGGGCCAATATTAGCCCTGTGATTAGGGTGATTTGTGAAAATTTCTAAAAAGTCACTACATCTGCGTGGAGTCTCCTTTCTACCAAATCACGTGGCTGGATTTTGGCCTCTGCTCCTCACCTTGACTCAACGTATACAACGGTATGTGGTGGTCCTGGCTCTATTGATCCATGTTTGATCTTTAGATTAACATACATATTATTCAACAATCTTTTGGTTAATTAGCTTTGGCGTAAAAAGGAAGATAATTAGAAGCTTTGCTTACCTGAGGGCAGGGTAGCAGTGTAGCGGGAGCAGGAAGCAATTGTCATGCTTGATATGTTGATCTTCTCTTTCTTTCCCCTGGTTTTCTCTACGTGCAATTTTGTTTATTACGGTAGACTGACTTGGGTTTCCCTGGTGGCTCAGATGGTAAAGAATCTGCTTGCAATGCAGGGGACCTGGGTTTGATCCCTTGGTTGGAAAGATCCGGTGGAAAGGGGAATGGCTACCCACTCCAGTATTCTTGCCTGGGGAACCCCATGACAGAGAAGCCTAGTGGGCTACAGTCCGTAGGATTGCACAGAGCAACTAATACTTTAGACTGGTTTGTTTCCACAGCATGGAGACTGCCTGCTGTAGCTCTGAAGTCATATAGTATCTGAGGAAAGAACGTGAAGTGCATTGTCTCTCTCTAATGCCAGGTTGAACAGTCCTAGAGACATGCTCCATTTGCAGTATGTGTGCCTTTCTGGACTCACAACTTGATTGGTAGATTAAATACTATGATAGGCCCACTGTGGGTCAGCTGCTGACTATGGCAAGGGAGATAGAATCTGTAAAAGTTTGTAAGCTTCCATTCAAAATCCATGCTTAGAGAGGAATGGAATATCTCCCCAGTTGTGAGGTGGTAGAAACTGTCTCCTCATCCAGGAAGATAAAAACATTAGATGCCCATTTCACAGGTCCATTAGTTCAAACTTGTCAATGTCTCATTTCTGAAGGTATAAAAAACAAACTCACAGAAATACTTTACAAGACTAAGGTATTATTACCTTAATCACTAATAATAGTCAAGAGAATAAGAAAGATAGTTGTGACAAGTATAAGCGTAGTGGCTGGTTGCAGCAAATAATTGTAATGCCATTAGATTTAACACATCATTTTCCTGTAGGAAAGGTATAGAAGAAGCTGAGTTATTAAGGACCACTGGCAAGCCTGGAATCAGAGAAAGGGAAGCCAGCCCTGGGATTGCTATGTTTAATAACTTCAGTTCAATATAGGCTGCTGTGTCTGTTTCCATACTAGGAAAGTGCTTTCCAGTGGGGATGGGTACTTGTTTCACAGTTGTGTTATCTTGTACAAATCTACCATCACATGCCTTCCAGAGTTTGCATTGTCTGTGCTTCCTCTTCGATTGGATATATAGACTGTAGTGGGTTTAAAGGTTCGTGTCCTGACTCATTTACTACCTGTGTGAACAAACAAGTAAGTTGTTCAGTGGCCTTCCGTTTTTCATCAGAACAAGAGAAGCATGATGCCGTTGTTTCTCATAGAGTTTTGTTAGAATTAAATGCAATAATCATGATAAGTGCGGTACACAGTATTTAACATGCTGTGCATTGATTTAAAATTTTTCTAATCTGTTGTCCATGTTACTATAGCTGCTGTTGACCCTGTACTTGTATTCTTGACATCCAGTTTTGCTTATGATAACTGCATAAATCTGCTTTGATGCATTTCTGTACTGATTATATAGTTTAACTCTCAAATAACAACCTTATTTCCATCTTTTCCACTTCCTTAGGGGGCATTAAAGTGTTGTCCCATGTAGTGACTACAATTTTATGCACTTCAGAGGCAAGTCCCATCAGATCTTGACATTTCAGCTTCTAAAATTTAAAGACAATTTATCACAAAGGTGCTTGGAAGGAATCATTGTACAGAGATTTCCCTGATAAACTCCTTCCCATCCAGAAGAGATTATCTTGAATCTGCAGGGTGTACATGTGAGACAGAATAGAGGTCTTCCAGGATAAATTTGGGACCATTCTTATTTCTGGTCTAGTGGCAAAAGAGTTATACAGAGAAAGAAATGTTCTTTCTGTTTCATGAACCTCAAATGAAAGCAAATCTTTAAATTCTCCCCTCCCTCGCCAAGAAAATGTAATTTGCAGGGTTGACTGGATGAAAAGGATGAAACACTTTAATTATTGATAAGATAAACTAGAGTAAGAGTGATCAAGGTATCAGACAGAAAACACTCGAAAGGCTAAGTCTGAAAGCAAGTATTACCTGGTGGCTCAATTGAAAATGCAGGTGGCTATAGACAGTACAAGTGGGGAGGAAAATTGAAGAGATTTATTTTTATCAAGAAAACCAATTATGGAAACTCCAGGTACTTTCTTCAAGGAGGAGTTATTATCAGTTCAGTCTTTGCCTGGTCCCCTATTTTATGTGAACAGCAACTGCCAGGCCAGAAGTGATTTAGTCTGGATGAAAAAAAACTTTCAATAAACAAGCATGAGGACTGACTGAGGTGAGCTGCTGGCAAAATTCAGATCTGTGAAGACTGTTACAGATGCCAGCGCCACGGCTGAGAAGTCAAAATTTAATAATGCTGAAAGGACTCTTTGCTATTACAACACAAATCAACTTTTATTAATTAAGCTGAAAGGAAATGTGTTTTCTTATAATATCCTGAGGTGTGGATTTTCATTTTCGAGAAGTCCCTTGGCTTTTCTTGTCCTTTCCCCTCTTTGATGGAGGTTTGGCATTCCGAGGCATTCAGACTTTGTATTGACAATTAAATTATGCTGAATCTTTTTCATTCGTCCTTTCATATCCGTGCTCCATTCTTTTCTATCTGGCTTTGTGCGTCTCTGCTGGGAGGCTGATCTTCAGGGACTGTATGCTAGCCTCTGTTGCCCACTGGTTTCCACTTGAGTTCAGCAGGAAGCTGATGGGCAGCAAAAAGGGAAGTCGGGGGCTTTTTCTATCAATTTGCTACCTAATAAGTTGATGGGCTTTGTGATTCTCCACTGAAGGTCACACCTCCTCATGGGTGGTCCTTTCCTGTAGATAAAGGCCCATGCCTAGATTGGAGTTCAGTTAAAGCTTTGCCTACACATATAACTGAGAAATTCGAGGTACTACGAGGAAGGGATAAAGAGAAATGGATATTGGTGTGGCACCAACAGATATCCTAGATGAAAACCAAGCTTCCAAGTCTGAATGAGGAAATTAAATCTCAGAAAGATTCAGAAAGTACACAGGTGACATAGAAAGTAATGAAACTGGAATTAAAGCCCATATTTCCTGAATTCAAGGGCTACGTTTCTTTGAAAGTGTGCAGCCTTGGCTTGAATTCCAGTGTTCTTCTCTTCACTCTAGGATTCCAAGGACTTGTTTTTATTTGGAAGATAGCATAGTGTATCCAGGTGAAGAGTACTGGAACCAAAATGCCTGGGTTCAAATACCAGAACTTCCCTTACTTGTTCTAAGGCCTTGAGTAAAATAAATTAATTCTTGGCTTTGCAGTATCTTCATTTGTAAAATGTGAATGAAAATAGTATCTACTTCATAACATTTTTATAAGGAAAATGAGATAGTCCAATTCTTTAGAACAGTGCCGAACAGATAAGCGCATATGTGCATACTCAGTTGCTAAGTGGTGTCTGACTCTTTGTGACCCCATAGACTGTAGCCAGCCAGACTCCTCTGTCCGTGGAATTTTCCAGGCAAAAATACTGGAGTGGGTTGCTGCTTCCTTCTCCAGGGGATCATCCCAACCCAGGGATCAAACCTGTGTCTCCTGCATTGGCAGGTGGATTCTTTACCACCATGCTCTACCACCTGGGAAGCCCTGGCAGATAAGTACTAATTGTTAGTTTTATCATTAATATCCTAAGCATCATCACTAGTATTGTCATAAGGTTTTTTTTGTGAGTATTAAGTGTTCTATTGAAAGTTATGGGAAATGGTTGCATTCAAGAATGTGAAAGTGAAAATCGCTCAATCGTGTCTGACTCTTTGCAACCCCATGGACTATATAGTACGTGGAATTCTCCAGGTCAGAATATTGGAATGGGAGCCTTTCCCTTCTATGGGGGATATTCCCGACCCAGGAATCGGACCAGGTCTCCTGCAGTGCAGGCAGATTCTTTACCAGCTGAGCCACCCAAGGAATGCCCTGGAAGCATTCAAGATTTATACTGAATTTATTGCTATGAGATGTGGAATATGAAAAGAAAGAAAAAACAGCAAACAAATATGGTTCCAAAATTTTGGTTTGAGTGATCAGAAGTCATGATGTGAGATGCGGAGACATTTGATTAGAATAAGAATTCTGGAGGATGAAACAATTTATCCTCTTTTTATATGTGGGAAAACTGAAACCCATATGGGTCAGGCAACTTGTCTAAGATCATAAGATCAAGAAAAGGTAGAATTGAAATACCAACCCAAGTTTATCTGACTTTACAGCCTATTTTGTAAATGTCAGTTTTAGGCACTAAGATTAGTTTTTTTTTTTTTTTTTTTTATATGGACCATTTTTAGTCTTTATTGAATTTGTTACAGTATTGTTTCTGTTTTATGTTTTGGTTTCTTGGCCACAAGGCGTGGGGGTTCTCAGCTTCCTGACCAGGGATCAAATCTGCACCCCCTGCATTGGAAGGCAAAGTTTTAACCACGGGACTGCCAGGAAAGTTCTGTAGTTTTAAATTTTATTAAATAGCCCACAGAGGAATGTGGCTATTGCGTTGGACAGGACTCGCTGATAAGAAACTTTCTCCCAGCGATGATTTGCTTATCCTGAAGCTTAGTTCTTAAAGGGAAGGCAAGGTGTGCGTGTTAGTGCTCGGTCCTATCCAGTTCTGTGCAACCCCATGGACTGACTGTAGCTCACCAGGCTCCTCTGTCAATGGGATTTCTCTGGCAAGAACACTGAAGTGGGTTGCCATTTCCTTCCTTGACCCAGGAATTGGATCTTGACCCAGGAATTGAACCCACAGCTCCTCAATTGGCAGGATTAATTCTTTACCACTGCACCACCTGGGAGGCCCTTGAATATAATTATAACTTTACCCATTTAAACTTGATGTATTTCAGCCCTCTGTAGTTATTATCCCTGTTTATGCTTAAATTGTCCTTTCTTTGGAGAACTGAGTCCTTGACTTAACCCTGGTAATCTTTAATAATTTCTTTGCTGTTTGGTTTTACAAGAAATTTATGCCTTACCTTTTTTCTAGAATTCCTTGTTTCTTTTAGTGGGAAAAAGTATAGAGAGTCCTCTGTATACACCACTGGGTTTGCACCATTGCTAGGCCTTTTCAGTGAATGGAATAGGACTTTTTTTTTTTTTTTTTTCAAAAAAGATATCATTAATTCACACTGATAATTTCTGTTCCAAGCTTAAAATTCAAAATGGTAGCATCTTTACCTAATCTCAGTCATACTACTTATTACCTCTTTTCACTTATGTCCCAAATCCTAGTTACCAGTGATACATGCTTATTTCTTTCCTTTATTCCACTCTAATCTCATTACTTTTTCAAAATAATAACAGTACTAACACAATACAATTACTGTAAGTGGTTTAGCAATAGTTGTAGTTTCTTTTGTCCTTAGGTTACTAGGGAGCTATAGAAAAAAAAATTTTTTTTCATGTTTGGCTACCACCAGCTGGTACATGTGTAGGTACATTTGTTTCACAAAATCTTTTATTTGCTTTTAGAAATGTTGACTCTGGCTTACTCCATATATACAATTATTCCAATATATCTAATATAGCTGGGAATTCCCTGGCAATCCAATGGTTAGAACTCTGCATTTTAATTGCCAAGAACAAGAGTTCAATCCCTGATTAGGGAATTAAGATCTCACAAGCCACCTGGTACAGCAAAAAAAAAAAAAACTTGGGATTAAAAATAATTTACATAGCGTAATTTAGAAGCCTGTCTTTTATAAATTAAACAACATGAGTATTTTCCTCATTCAAGAAAAATGCTTTTCTAGGCAATTTTTATTTTTCAGTTTTAGTTTGAGATCCATACTTTGCAGAATTGTATGGTGAAAATTGAAGATCTTGTAGTTTGCATTGGGAAACATCTGAGATAAAACGGTCTCTGGTTGTAAAAGAACTCTTACCTTCTTATTGCAGCTCTATGTAATGTCAGCAAGAATATGAATAGTCATTATTTTTTTTTCTTTTTAATGTAGAAACTGAATAACTGAATAGCAAGTGTTTAGAAACTGCGACTTCCAGTGGACTGGTGTATATTTAAATATTAAAATGAGAACTGCTTGTTTCCCTTAATCTGTTAGTTCAGTTCAGTCGCTCAGTTGTCTCCAACTCTTTGTGACCCCAAGGACTGACTGCACGACAGGCCTCCCTGTCCATCGCCAACTCCCGGAGTTTACTCAAGCTCATGTCCATTGAGTTGGTGATGCCATTCAAGCATCTTATTTTCTGTCTTCCCCTTCTCCTCCCACCCTCAGTCTTTCCCAGCATCAGGGTTTTTTCAAATGAGTCAGCTCTTCACATCAGATGGCCAAGTATTGGAATTTCAGCTTCATCATTAGTCCTTCTAGTGAGTATTCAGGACTGATTTCATTTAGGATGGACTGGTTGGATCTCTTTGCAGTCCAAGGGACTCTCAAGTGTCTTCTCCAACACCACAGTTCTAACCATCAATTCTTTGGTGCTCAGCTTTCTTTATAGTCCAAATCTCACATCCATACATGACTACTGGGAAAACCATAGCCTTGACTAGATGGACCTTTGTTGGCAAAGTAATGTCTCTGCATTTTAATATGCTATCTAGGTTGGTCATAACTTTCCTTCCAAGAAGTAAGCGTCTTTTAATTTCATGGCTGCAGTCACCATCTATAGTGATTTTGGAGCCCAGAAAAATAAAGTCAGCCCCTGTTGCCCCATCTATTTGCCATGAAGTGATGGGACTGGATGCCATGATCTTAGTTTCTTGAATGTTGAGCTTTAAGCCAACTTTTTCACTCTCCTCTTTTCTTTCACTTTCATCAAGAGGCTCTTTAGTTCCTCTTCACTTTCTGCCATAAGAGTGGTGTCATCTGCATATCTGAGGTTATTGATATTTCTCCCGGCAATCTTGATTCCAGCTTGTGCTTCCTCCAGCGCAGCATTCCTCATGATGTACGCTGCATAAAAGTTAAATAAGCAGGGTGACAATATACAGCCTTGACGCACTCCTTTTCCTATTTGGAACCAGTCTGTTGTTCCATGTCCAGTCCTAACTGTTGCTTCCTGACCTGCATACAGATTTCTCAAGAGGCAGGTTAGGTGGTCTGGTATTCCCATCTCTTTCAGAATTTTCCACAGTTTATTGTGATCCACACAGTCAAAGGCTTTGGCATAGTCGATAAAGCAGAAGTAGATGTTTTTCTGGAACTCTCTTGCTTTTTCCATGATCCAGCGGATGTTGGCAATTTGATCTCTGGTTCCTCTGCCTTTTCTAAAGCCAGCTTGAACATCATGGAGTTCACGGTTCATGTATTGCTGAAGCCTGGCTTGGAGGATTTTGAGCATTACTTTACTATTGTGTGAGATGAGTGCAGTTGTGCGGTAGTTGGAGCATTCTTTTGCATTGCCTTTCTTTGGAATTGGAATGAAAACTGACCTTTTCCAGTCCTGTGGCCACTGCTGAGTTTTCCAAATTTGCTGGCAGATTGAGTGCAGCACTTTCACAGCATCATCTTTCAGGATTTGAAACAGCTCAACTGGAATTCCATCACCTCCACTAGCTTTGTTCGTAGTGATGCTTTNGGAATTGGAATGAAAACTGACCTTTTCCAGTCCTGTGGCCATTGCTGAGTTTTCCAAATTTGCTGGCAGATTGAGTGCAGCACTTTAAAGGATAGGGTCATATCCTTGTCACTTGTGAGACTTATAGTCCTAATTAAAATTAGCCAAAATATTTTGAAGCGCAGTATATGATATGTTCCATCACACGGGTAATATTTAGTAATAATAGTAGTAGTAACAATAGTAACTGGAGCAGGCAATGGCACCCCACTCCAGTACTCTTGCCTGGAAAATCCCATGGGCGGAGGAGCCTGGTGGGCTGCAGTCCATGGGTCGCTAAGAGTCGGACACGACTGAGTGACTTCACTTTCACTTTTCACTTTCATGCATTGGAGAAGAAAATGGCAACCCACTCCAGTGTTCTTGCCTGGAGAATCCCAGGGACGGGGGAGCCTGGTGAGCTGCTGTCTATGGGGTTGCACAGAGTCAGACAGGACTGAAGTGACTTAGCAACAATAGTAACTAACACTCATTTGCTCTTACCATTTGCTAAACATTCTTCTAAGACTATTAAATGCTTTAGCACCTTTATTAATACAATAACATGAGGATAAAAGTTGTCTTCATTTTGTAGTGGGGATAACTGATGATATCTCAGATAACTGATAGGTTAAGACCATATGGCTAGTGGGAAGTAGGTCCAGATTTTCAGCTCCAATAATAAGGCTTCAGGACCTGAATCCTTAAGTGAACCAGAAATAAATAGGACTTGTATTTTATAGGAATCAATAAGGACTTTATTGGAATAAATAAAAACAGGTTGCTTATGGGAGCATAGAAATATGGGTGTTTTCAGACTGAGGTGATCAGAGATGCTTACTGGAGAGGATGGGATTTGAAGCAGGCTTTTGAAAATGGGCACTGCCCCTGAATTGTGACATCAGACAAAATACTAAGGTGATCTCCCGAGCATCTTCTCAAATGGCATTTAAAAAGTCCTTCATACCTATCTTCATGAGTAGGAAGCTCTAATTAAATTTGCAGAATGTTTTGCAGGAACATCTGAGAGTGAAATATGAATAGTCCTACCTTCCAGAAGGTTTTCTGTGAGGAGCCTTAGAGTGTGAAGAGATTTCACTACAGAGAGAAGACACGATTCCAGGTTTGCCAAATTTAGAAATCACATGAACTGCTGGATGTAGAACAAGTTTTGATTCCTCTTTGGTCTTTTATTCCACTCTCTGGTAAATCAGTGTGAGCTGACCTTGTCTTCCCCTGGACCTCTTTCCCCTCCTTTTATTTTTCTTTCACCTTCTACCTTCTCTTCTTATTCTCTCTCTCCTCTTCTAAATGCATCTCGAACACGAAATCATATGTGAAAGAAAATAAGCTTTTTGCACAATTAATATGGAATGGGTCAAGCTTTAATTTCTGGATCTCATTTCCCAAGATATGAACATGACATTAAAGTTAGAATAAACATACCAATTCATAGAGCCCACAATATTTTGGCCAAAGATTATCTCCATGCTGGATTTGGTTAGAATTTTATGTTCAGCTAAATAGGCCACAAGTTTCTGTCAACTAATACTTAATGTCATCAATTTCTTCAAAAGTTCCAGAGAATAGAAATAACCCTTGCATTTTGATGTGTTTGTGTGAATATACTGCATAACATTTTCCCTAGGTTACACAGCACCATACTTGGTATTTATGTGACCAGTATTGAGAATACACTCCGCCCCCCTCCAACATTTTCATGTGCTCAACAGCATTGGCATGCCTACTTTGGGAAAACTTGAGACAGGAACATATGATCTTTAGGTACAGATAAACTAGAAAGTTTTAAAACAATGTTTGGCTTCAAAGCAACTCTATAATGGAACAATTTTGAATGCAATGAGATATTCATAGTAGGATTCAATTTCTAGACATTATTCTTTGACATTCAACTTTTCAGTTTCCCTCCTATCATGTGAAATGAAGAACACATATTCATAGAGCAGCTTTCTACTTTAAATTCTTTTAAAAGTAATTATGTGGTGTTGCAGGCTTCAAGGTAAAAAATAGGTAGACAAGAGTTTTTATGCAACTCTATGTTTCAAATGTGATATATATCAGTAAGGATGCAATATGTATAAGAGGAAAAGTTTAATCAGAACCATGGACACAAAATTCTAACACCGTTATAGATTTCTGTGGTTTTTATTCCAGGAAAGGGGAATTTAGTCCTCAAAATAGGATGTGCATTCCCCAAACCAATAATTAACTTGGAAAAAATAGTTGAGGCAGATTTTCTGAGTCACAGGGATATGGTCTTCGAGTCATTTTTCTAATTAGTTGGGGGCATCCATCAGCCCAATTTGCTAAGTTAAATGATATGGTGTAGTGCTGGGAGCTTGACAGGTTACTCTATTACTTTTCAGCGGACATTTTAACAAAACAAACTTTTGAAAAATAGCATTTTAAATGGTGGATGAAATGAAAAACCATTCAGAACCTCCACAGCCATACTTATTGGAGAAACAGGACAAATATCTACATTCTGAATTATTTTCTAGCACATAACAATCACTCCAAAATGGATATGTATTATATCAGTCTATAGAGAAGCAAGATGACAGCTATGGAATGAGGAAAACCACAGGGTATCTTTCGGTTTATCATCAAGACTTCCCCTCAGCCCAATTACATGGTACTGTGATTTTATTTTTCCCTATGAACCCTCAAAGCAGTGGCACTACAGTCAGGCAGCTACAGAGAATGGCAGTAGAAGACTAGTTTATCAAGGCAGCTTCCCATGTATATGAAAATCTATCACTGGAGTTGATTCCAGAAGTCTGGTGACAATAGAGAGTAATTAATTGCTAAGGGCACAGGCTATAGAGTCAAGTCCTCTAAGTCAAGTCCTCTTTTACTTTTTTACTGAACTTGGAGAAGTTTTCTTTTTCATGCTTGACTTTCTATAATTGTGTGATGGAGATAAATAATACAGCAGAGAATTCCCTTGAGGATTCAATTATATAAGTACAGGGTTATTGTTAATATTACCATTATCACTTTTGCTTTCTTTCAAAATTTCTCTTGTATATGACTATTCCTCTGAGAGTTCACCAATAAGTCTAAATTCATTATTAAGAGTTGTTAATGGACAAACACATATTCTTTGATATGCTTTTGCCTAACCAAGAGAATATATATGCTATAACAAGCACTTCTTACTATACTTATAAACTACAAGGCAAATAAACAGACTTGTGATTAAACTGAGAAAAAGAGTCATGTAGCTCTCTAAAAAGAGACCCATCTCTTTGCTTGAGCTTTATAATCTAGGCCACTGGGCTCAAGGCTTATTTCTGATGACTGATTTGCATTGCACTTGGCTGATGTATCCTGTGTAGCCATTGCCACATCAGAGGTCTCAACCACTCATCCTGCAGTAGAAGGAGCGGGAGACTAACCCTAGTTTAACATAGACTACATTCTCCAAGCAGCTTTCTGCTCAGCAAAATCTTGACTATGGTAGAAATATGGGTATTATGGATGAATGTCCTGCAGTTTAACTTCACCTACCCTCGGTCCGAAGGGGAGGAATGAGAAAGAGATAAATGGTCAGTGACATCTAGGCATTGGCCTGGAACTTTCAAGGCAAGGAATGAAGCCCAGATGGGAGCTCTGAAAAATATACCGAATTCTTTCATTGGAGCCTTATGTCTAGAATTTTCCTTCTCTTGTGATGGTTTGTATTCCAAGGGTAGGAAACTGAATTAAGAGGGGGACTAGAGAAATACTGTAATTGGACATAGGCAGTTTGGAAACTTTACTCCTGAGTTGATCCTAAGGTAACATACTTGATGCAGGGATAGGACAGACATCTTGAAAATGTTCCTAGTGAGTTTCGGTAAACCAGGCTGATTCTTTCCATCTTTATTTTATCCCAGGAAACCCAAGAAAGTTGTGATTGCTGTGGGATGCATGTCCTTTGATGACAGAAATATAGAAAATATTTTACATATAAGGATATTCATTGTTGAATTGTTTTTAGTTGTAAAAATTAGAAAAATTATTTAGCTAGTTTTTAAACAGTGTAATGCATATATTAAAAGTTGTCTACAGATATTAAAAACTCAAGTTGTAGCATAATGTTGAATAACATGAAGTGTCTTCAAGACTATGTTAAATAAAGTAGGCTGTCATGAAGCAGCATGTCTAATGTGATTTATATTTGGAGAAGGGAGGATTTTATATATGTACTCGTGAAAAAAAAAAAAATCTAGCCAGGTATATTCTAAAGCATTAGCAGTGTTGATACTTAACTGACAGTCTTATATTCTTCCTCTATTTTCTTCTGAATTTTGTATGTTGTCTCCAGTGGATACACTACATTTTCCTAATCAAAAATAAAAGTGGAAAATAAAATCATCAACCTATCTTAGAAAAAGAATAATAATTAATTTTTGTCTTGATATAAAGTTAAAATCATGACATCCACGAGCTGTGAAATGCATCTCTTAGCATTTCTTCTCTATTCATGGCATTTAAGATTGTCACCCTTGTGAATCTGTAGAGAATATTATTTATGTGAAGAGGTGTCAATATCTTTTTAATAGAAGATGCCAGTATTCAGGGTCATCAAAAATTCTAATGATGATGGCTGCCATAATAATAATTGCACACATTTGCATAGCATTTGGAAGTTAATAAAGATTCTTCAGATTTTTCTATGAAAGAATAGTTCTGCTCAAGGAAAATTTTCTTATTAAGCATGAGGAGAAAAGTTTAAGTAAATGAGGCAATTTAACCATTTATTATAAAGTAATAATTTAAAATAGAAGAGAATAAAGCATAACTTTTATCTCTCAAAGAGAAATAAAAAACTAAGTCTCAACCAAATCTTCTTGTAAGTTGCTTGCAAGTGACAGATCTGAACTCTGCCCAGTGGAAATTACTCTGCTGCTGCTATATTATCAAGACTCCATACAGCTAATCTTGGATCTAGTCCTCTCCATCCACCTATTTTTCCACTAAGAAAGGTATCATACATTTTCTAAAACCATGAGAAAGCACAGTTAAATGCACAAAATAGCTCTTTCTAGCCTGCTTCCCCAGCCCTACTGCTTTACAAATATTTTGCCAGCCACATTTTAGATGCAGGAGAGTCAGATTGTGGATGTAGCAAAAAGAAAATCAGCTACAGACAATTTGGAGTCCACCTTTTTCAGAAAAGAGATATGGTTCTCTTGGTTTAAGTATGTGCCATGCAAGATTATACCCATATAGGTTTATTATATTCTATTTATTAAAAGGCATGCCTTCCTATTTCCTTTATTTATTATTTTTTATTCTCAGAATTTATTCTAAGTTCTGATTTTTATCTCTTGAATCAGCCTTAAGACATATACTGAGATCACTCAAGAGTGAGAAGAATGAACTTGAAAAATTTTTAAAAAGTTTGATTGACAGTCCCTTTTTGAGCATAACTCTGTCACAAAAAAATGCAAGAAAATTATTCCCATTCTTATAAATAAATAATTTAACCTAAACTCAAATGGAAAATAAGAATGAGAATTGAGTCAGTTTGGGGAATTTGCTTCAGAGGGATCAAGATGAGGATGCGTGTTTAGCTAGAACAGCTTTTGTCCAATATCTCCAGCTGACTGAAAGAGAGGTTTTACAGAAATTCCATTAATTATTTGGAGTAAAACTATTGCTTGCTGTTCAGTCGCTCAGTAACGTCCAACTCTTTGCGACCCCACGGACTGCAGCATGCCAGCTTTCCCTGTCCTCCACCATCTCCCGGAACTTGCTCAAACTCATGCCCATCGAGTCAACGATGCCATCCAACCATCTTGTCCCCTGCCATCCTCTTCTCTTCCTGCCTTCAATCTTTCCCAGCATCAGGTCTTTTCTAATAAGTTGGCGCTTCATATCAGGTGGCCACAGTATTGGAGCTTCAGCTTCAGCATCAGTCCTTCCAATGAATATTCAGGAATGATCTCCTTTAGGATGGACTGGTTTGCTCTCCTTGCAGTCCAAGGGACTCTCAAGAGTCTTCTCCAACACCACAGTTCAAAAGCATCAATTCTTTGGTTCTCAGTCTTCTTTATGGTCCAACTCTCACATCCATATATGACTACTGGAAAAACCATAGCTTTGACTATATGGACCTTTGTTGGCAAAGTAATGTCTCTGATATTTAATATAATATTGAGGTTTGTCATAGCTTTTCATCCAAGGAGGAAGCATCTTTTAATTTTTAGCTTTAAGTGTCTTTTAAAATTATTGCTAGAAGGCCATGAACATTGGTTAAAAACATGAACTTTGAATTCAGGAAGACCATGTTTAAAATTCTGTCACTTCCCTTTCTGAGGTTCAGTTTTCTTGTTTTCTCATTTGTGAAAATGGGATGAGCCTACCTATTTTCCAATATCGTTGCAAGGATTAAATACACTAATGTGTGCAAAGTGTTTAGCATAATACCTGGTGCACTCAGTTCAGTCACTCAGTCGTGTCCGTTCTTTGTATAGACTGCAGCACTCCAGGCTTCCCTGTCCTGCAACAACTCCCAGAGCTTACTCAAATTCATGTCCATTGAGTCAGTGATGTCATCCAACCATCTCATCCTCTGTCGTCCCCTTCTCCTCCCGCCTTCAATCTTTCCCAGCATCAGAGTCTTTTCCAATGAGTCAGTTTTTCGCATCAGGTGGCCAAAGTATTAGAGCTTCAGCTTCAGCATCAGTTCTTCCAAAAATTATTCAGGACTGATCCCCTTTAGGATTGACTGGTTTGATCTCCTTGCAGTCCAAGGATCTCTCAAGAGTCTTCTCCAACACCGCAGTTCAAAAGTATCAATTATTCAGCACTCAGCTTTCTTTATAGTCCAAATCACTCATCTGTACACTACTACTGGAAAAACCATAGCTTTGATCAGACGGACTGTTAGCAAATTTATATCTCTGCTTTTTAGTATGCTGTTTAGGTTAGTCATAGTTTTTCTTCCAAGGAGCAAGTGTCTTTTAATTTCATGGCTGCAGTCCCCTTCTGCAGTGAGTTTGGAGCCCCCGCCCCCCCCCCACCCCCAAATACAGTCTCTCACTGTTTCCATTGTTTCCCCATCTATTTCCCATGAAGTGATGGGAGCAGATGCCATGATCTTAGTTTTCTGAATGTTGAACTTTAAGCCATCTTTTTCACTCTCCTCTTTCACTTTCATCAAGAGGCTCTTCAGTTCCTCTTCGCTTTCTGCCATTAGGGAGGTGTCATCTGCACATCTGAGGTTACTGATATTTCTCCCAGCAATCTTGATTCTAGCCTGTGCTTCAACCAGCTGAGCATTTCCCATGATGTATTCTGCATATAAGCTAAATAAGAAGGGTGACAATATACAGCCTTGATGTACTCCTTTCCCAATTTGCAACCAGTCTCTGTTGTTCCATGTCCAGTTCTAACTCTTGCTTCTTGACCTGCATACAGATTTCTCAGGAGGCAGGTCAGGTGGTTTTGTATTCCATCTCTTTAAGAATTTTTCATAGTTTGTTGTGACCCACACAGTCATAGGCTTTGGTGTAGTCAATAATGCAGAAGTAGATGTTTTTCTGGAACTCTCTTGCTTTTTCAGTGATCCAGCAGATGTTCGCAATTTGATCTCTGGTTCCTCTGCCTTTTCTAAATCCAGCTTGAACTTCTGGAAGTTAATGGTTTATGTAGTGTTGAAGCTGGGTTTGGAGAATTTTGAGCATTAGTTTGCTAGCATGTGAGATGAGTGCAATTGTGTGGTAGTTTTAACATTCTTTGCCATTGCCTTTCTTTGTGATTGGAATGAAAACTGACCTTTTCCAGTCCTGTGGCCACTGCTGAGTTTTCCAAATTTGCTGGCATATTGAGTGCAGCACTTTCACAGCATCATCTTTTAGGATTTGAAACAGCTCAACTGGAATTACATCACCTCTACTGGCTTTGTTCATAGTAATGCTTCCTAAAGCCCATTTGATTTTGCATTCCAGGATGTCTGACTCTATGTGAGTGATCTCACCATCGTGGTTATCTGGGTCATGTATATCTGGGTCATTTTTTGTATAGCTCTTCTGTGTATTCTTACTACCTCTTCTTAATATCTTCTGCTTCTGTTAGATACATACATTTCTGTCCTTTATTGTGCCCATCTTTGCATGAAATGTTCCCTTGGTATCTCTAATTTTCTTGAAGAGAGCTCTAGTCTTTCCCATTCTGTTGTTTTCCTCTATTTCTTTCCACTGATCACTGAGGAAGGCTTTCTTATCTCTCCTTGATATTCTTTGGGACTTTGCATTCAGTAGGTTATATCTTTCCTTTTCTCCTTGGCCTTTCACTTCTCTTTTAATAGCCATTTGTAAGGCCTCCTCAGACAACCATTTTTCCTTTTTGCACTTCTTTTTCGTGGGGATGGTCTCGATCACTGCCTCCTGTACAATGTCATGAACCTCCATCCATAGTTCTTCAGGCACTCTGTCTATCAGATCTAATCACTTGAATGTATTTCTCACTTCTACTGTATAATCATAAGGGATTTGATTTAGGTCATACCTGAATGGTCTAGTGGTTTTTCCTACTTTCTTCAATTTTAGTCTGAATTTGGCAATAAGGAGCCACAGTCAGCTCCTGGTCTTGTTTTTGCTGACTGTATTGAGCTTCTCCATCTTTGGCTGCAAAGAATATAATCAATCTTATTTTGGTATTGACCATCTGGTGATGTCCATATGTAGAGTCTCTTCTTTTATTGTTGGAAGAGGGTATTTGCTATGACCAGTGAGTTCTCTTGGCAAAACTCTGTTATCTTTGCCCTGCTTCATTTTGTACTCCATGGCCAAATTTGCCTGTTACTCCAGGTGTTTCTTGACTTCCTATTTTTGCATTTCAGCCCCCCATAATAAAAAGGACATCTTTTTTGGGTGTTATTTCTAGAAGGTCTAGTAAGTCTTCATAGAACCGTTTAGTGTCAGCTTCTTCAGCATTATTGGTTGGGCATAGACTAGGATTATTGTGATATTGAATGGTTTGCCTTGCAAATGAACAGAGATCATTCTGTTGTTTTTGAGATTGCATCCAAGTACTGCATTTCAGACTCTTGTTAACCATGCGTGCTACTCCATTTCTTCTGAGGGATTCCTGCCCACAGTAGTAGATATAATGGTCATCTAAGTTAAATTCACCCATTCCAGTCCATTTTAGTTCAATCATTCCTAAAATGTCAATGTTGACTCTTGCTATCTCCTATTTGACCACTTTCAACTTACCTTGATTCATGGATCTAACATTCCAGGTTCCTATGCAATATTGTTCTTTATAGCATCAGACTTTACCCCATTACAAGTCACATACCCACCTGGGTGTTGTTTCTGTTTGGCTCCATTCTTCATTATTTCTGGAGTTATTTTTCCACTGTTCTTCAGTAGCATATTGGGCACCTACCTACTTGGGGAGTTCACCTTTCAGTGTCATCTCTTTTCACCTTTTCATACTGTTCATAGGGTTCTCAAGGTAAGAATACTGAAGTGGTTTGCCATTTCCTTCTCCAGTGGACCACAGTTTGTTAGAACTCTCCAGCATGACCCATCCGTCTTGGGTGGCCCTACATGGTATGGCTCATAGTTTCATTGAATTAAACAAGCTGCAGTCCATGTGATTAGTTTGATTAGTTTTCTGTGATTGTGGTTTTCATTCTGTCTGCCCTCTGATGGATAATGATAAGAGGCTTATGGAAGCTTCCTGATGGGAGAGAGTGACTGAGGGGGAAACTGGGTCTTGATCCCATGGGCGGGGCCATGCTCAGTTCAGTTCAGTTCAGTCGCTCAGTTGTGTCCGACTCTTTGTGACCCCATGAATCGCAGCACGCCAGGCCATGCTCAGTAAATCTTTAATCCAATTTTCTGTCGATGGGCAGGGCTGTGTTCCCTCCCTGTTATTTGACTTGAGGCCAAACTATGGTGGAGTTAATGAAGATAATGGTGGCCTCCTTCAAAAGGTCCAGTGCACATACTGCTGCATGCCATGCCCATGACCCTGCAGCAGGCCACCACCAACCCAAACCTCCACCAGAGACTCCTGGACACTCACGGGCAAGTCTGGTCAGTCTCTTGTGGGGCCACTGCTTCTTTCTCCTGGACCTGGTGTGCACAAGGTTTTGTTTGTACCCTCCAAGGGTCTGTTTCCCCAGTCCTATATAAGTTCTGGCAGCTCTGTGGTGGGGTTAATGATGACCTCCTCCAAGAGGGCTTATGCCTTACCCAGGCCTGCTGCACCCAGAGGCCCTGCCCTTGTGGCAGGCCGCTGCTGACCTGTACCTCTGCAGGAGACACTCAAATACTCAAAGTCTGGTGTGGCTCAGACCTGATGCTCTGGCCATGTCTGGTGCATTATTAATGTCCAATAAATAGGAAATATGCAGGATTATCAAGTAGTATCATATAGTATATCTACAGTGATGTCAAATATATATTTTGTGACAATTCATCTGAATTGATTAAAGGCAATAAAAGAGACCCATGAAAGAATCTTAGTCACATGTGAAAGTGAACTAATATGTCAAAAATAGTCACATGTCAAAGAGAAAAATGATAATTTCCCCAAATCTCTTTATATACAAAGAACTTTCCAACTGGACAATGAGCCAAAAAGAATAATAAGCCAAAAAGAATAATGTCTAATGACAGGCTTATTAAGAATTAGAAATGTATGCTTGGCTAAAAGAGAAGGTAACAAAATATATAGCATAAATTCACGAAAATAAATTTCTCAGCTTCTCGTTTGGGTTCAATTCCCATTTATACTGATAAGCACTAGATTTTTAAGGTGGAAATGGCACCCCACTCCAGTATTCTTGCCTGGAGAACCCCATGAATGGAGGAGCCTGATAGGCTACAGTCCATGGGGTTGCAAAGAGTCGGACACGACTAAGCGACTTCACTTTCACTTCAAACCTATTTTTAAAATATATATATATATATATATTTTTTCAAATGTTGTCTTTGTTTTCAGAACTAATTTTAAACTTATGTTTTTACTACAGTTTGGAATTTTGGTTTTTATTGCCCACAAAATTCTGTTGTTTGCCTGGGGCTAATATTATCCCTTATGTATCTTTTATTTTTACCTAAATACTTAGTAGAATATTTGACACATTAGATCTTAAGTACACATATGATACACACATATACATAAAATGATGCCATTATTAACTGTCCTTTTCTGCTGCTGCTGCTAAGTCGCTTCAATCGTGTCCAACTCTGTGCGACCCCGTAGACGGCAGCCCACCAGGCTCCCCCGTCCCTGGGATTCTCCAGGCAAGAATACTGGAGTGGGTTGCCATTTTCTTCTCCAGTGCATGAAAGTGAAAAGTGAAAGTTAAGTCGCTCAGTCATGTCTGACTCTTTGTGACCCCATGGACTGCAGCCTACCAGGCTCCTCTGCCCATGGGATTTTCCAGGCAAGAGTACTGGAGTGGGGTGCCATTGCCTTCTCTGTAACTGCCCTTTATATGTGCATATATGCATGCTCATTCATGGGCTACTCTTTGCGAACCCATGGATTGTAGCCCGCTAGGATCCTCTGTCCCTGGAAGTCTCCAAGCAAGGATACTGGAATGGATAGCTATTCCCTTCTTCAGGAGATCTTCCCTACCCAGGGATTGAATTTGGGTCTCTTGCATTGAAGGCAGATTGTTTACCACCTGAGCCACTAGGGAAGCCCCACTGGAAACGGCCTAACTGCCTTTAGCATGCACTTATTACTTGCTGAGCACTAGGAAAAGAAATTCATGTTCATTATCATATTTAATTTTCTGAGCCATACTGAAAAGTTAGTGTTGATATTCATATTTTAGAGAGGAAAAAATAACAGAGGCTTAGAGAGATTAAGGCTTCCCTGGTGGCTCAGATGGTAAAGAATGTGCTTTCAATTCTGAAGGCCCGTGTTTTATCCCTGGGGCAAGAAGATCCTGTGGAGAAGGGAATGGCCACCCACTTCAGTATTCTTGCCTGGAGAATTCCATGGACAGAGAAGCCTGGCAGGCTACAGTCCATGGGGTCACAAAAGAATCAGAAGTATATAAACAACATTACATATGGGAAGGTTGTTAAGAGAGTAAATCCTAACAGTTCTCATCAGAAGAATAACTTTTTCTTTATTTTTATTATGTCTATATGAGATGATGGGTGTTAGCTGAGCCTATTGTGATAATCATTTTACAATACATGGAAATCAAACCATAAAGTTATATAATGATGTTTGTTGATTATTTCTCATTAAAACTGGAGAAAAAAGGAAAACCTACTTGCAGTATTTACCAGCATGAAGCTAGCTTCTTTGGCAATGGGATATTAAGAACTTCCACAATTACTTAGATATTATCCTTTAGTTCCCAAATCATTTTGATTCCTCAAAGGATTAGATCAGAATAGTCTACATATTTTATATTATATATAGTACAGGCATGGACTGACACAGCGTAAGATCTGGCATAAAGGAGGCACTTGACACTCCAGTACTCTTGCCTGGAGAATTCCATGGGCAGAGGAGCCTGGTGGGCTGCAGTCTGTAGGGTTGCAAAGAGTCAGATATGCCTGAGCAGCTGAGCATGTAGCACTTACAGGCACTTAACGAATTGCAGGTGAATTAAATTGAATTAAATATTATATTGCTTTTGGTTGTTTGGTTATCTATTCAAAGTTATTTTTATTTCAATAAAGTTGAAAACAGAACACAGAAACACACACATTGTAAAATGACACTATCTGAGTCAATAGTGGGAAAGAAGAATCAGTAAGTGAGATAAATAGCTTAAAAAGATGGGGATACAATTTGAAGCCAGCTGTGATTTCCTTACACATTCTTGCATCTAAGTGTTTAACAGTCAAAGAAAAGACAGAAATATAATCAGCTACATAAATCATAGTGGAAAATCACCAGTTTAGGAGAAGCACAAACAGATCTGGTTCTAAGTTTTTTTTTTGTTGTTGTTGTTGTTGTTTTTTCTAATGTGTATAAACTTAAGTTATAGTTAGCAATAGCTTCAGAGTAAATAAAACAATACATTTTAGATGGTGTTTCTGATACCATCTTCACTAGGAGCTAAATTCATTGTGACCAATGCAAAATAATAAAAGAAACATCATGGGCAAAAGGCAAATATGAAGGATGCAAGGCCCTACACAAACCATTGCTAATTATGTACGGATTTTATTTTCCTGTGGAATTTATTACTTAGTATTGTGAACTATATCATGCCTGTTTTTAACTGCCAAAGGATTCAGGGAACATCATCATGTTAGGTATTAAAAAACCTGCAAAAAAAGGATTAAAGGAAAGCAGTTTAATAAATCCCTTTAAAAATCCTCTGCAGCATTTCTTCTCATATTGTTTATTTCAGACAATAGTTAGAACTTGGAACCTTCAGGCAGTTTGCCTTTGCATTTTATGGGTCCTGGCAATTTTCTGTAAAGATGAGATAAGTCCTCTTTTGTATGCTTCCATGGATGTCATTTCCATCTTTTAACAAATTCTCTTTGAAAGAAGCAATGGGTGCATCTCTGGCTATAAGAAGGATGCTCTCATTTAACTCCCTCATCAAGAGGCATGCAAGATAATATGGTGTAAAGAGCTTGACCTTTGAGATCAACACACCATAACACAATGGATAGTAGCTTTATGAATCTGAACATGCTTCTAACCTCTCTGAGCTTTAGTTTCCTCATCTATAATATTACGCTGATGATACCAGTTGTGATAGACAGGGTTCATTCATTGTTAGCAACAAATAGTGATGAGTAAACTTAATATAAACTCCATGAGTGTGGAATTTATTGGAAGGATGTTGCAGAAATTTGCAGAATATATGGGAAGACAGTAAAATGAGATTATAGGTGGGTGTGCAGCAGGGCTACCAAGGGATTCAAGAGGCAGAAACACTCTGTAATCTCCTCAGAAACTACTACTGTAATGAGCGCCCTCCACTGCTTTTCCTTGAATTACTCTGGTCAAGTTTCAAGATTCCTGGAAAGAGAGTCTATTGGCCTAACATGATGGTTTGACGAGGAGAGCACAGGACACTTTGATTTATAGACTTAGAAAGATTACATACAGAAGATGAGAAGTAATTCCCCGAAGGATGTCAGCCCCAAGAAGGGGAAATAAGTGCTCAGTTCAGTTCAGTCGCTCAGTCATGTCTGACTTTGCAACCCCATGGACTGCAGCACGCCAGGCCTCCCTATCCATCACGAATTCCCAGAGTTTACTCAAACTCATGTCCATCGAGTCGGGGATGCCACCCAACTATCTCATCCTCTGCTGTCCCCTTCTCCTCCTGCGTTCAATCTTTCCCAACACCAGGGTCTTTTCAAATGAGTCAGTTCTTCGCATCAGGTAGCCAAAGTATTGGAGTTTCAGCTTCAGCATCAGTCCTTCCAATGAGTACTCAGGACTGATTTCCTTTAGGATTGACTGGTTGGATATCTTTGCAGTCCAAGTCACTGTCAAAAGTCTTCTCCAACACCACTGTTCAAAATCATCTATTCTTTGGTGCTCAGCTATCTTTATAGTCCAACTCTCACATTCATACATGACTACTGGAAAAACCATGGCTTTGACTAGATGGAATTTTGTTGACAAAGTAGTCTCTGCTTTTTATTATGCTGTCTAGATTGCTCATAGCTTTTCTTCCAAGGAGCAAGAGTCTTTTAACTTCATGGCTACAGTCACCATCCGCAGTGATTTTGGAGCCCCCCCAAAAATAAACTCTCTCATTGTTTTCAGTGAGAATTCCAGTTGAGCTATTTCAAATCCTAAAAGATGATGCTGTGAAAAGTGCTGCACTCAAACACCAGCAAATTTGGAAAACTTGGCAGTGGACACAGGACTGGAAAAGATCAGTTTTCATTCTAGTCCCAAAGAAAGGCAATGACAAAGAATTTTCAAACTACCACACAGTTGCACTCATCTCACAAACTAGCAAGTATTGCTCAAAATTCTCCAAGCCAGACTTCAACAGTATGTGAACCATGAACTTCCAGATGTTCAAGCTGGATTTAGAAAAGGCAGAGGAACCAGAGATCAAATTGCCAACATCTGTTGGATCATCGAAAAGGCAAGAGAGTTCCAGGAAAACATCTACTTCTGCTTTATTGACTACACCAAAGCCTTTGACTGTGTGGATTACAATAAACTGTGGAAAATTCTTCAAGAGATGGGAATACCAGACCACCTGACCTGCCTCCTGAGAAATCTGTATGCAGGTCAAGAAGCAACAATTAGAACTGGCCATGGAACACCAGACTGGTTCCAAATAGGGAAAGGAGTACGTCAAGGATGTATCTTGTCACCCTGCTTGCTTAGCTGATATACAAAGTACATCATGCAAAATACTGGGCTGGATGAAGCACAAGCTGGAATCAAGATTGCTGGGAGAAATATCAATAACCTCAGATATGCCGATGACACCACCCTTATGGCAGAAAGTGAAGAGGAGCTAAAGAGCCTCTTGGTGAAAGTGAAAGAGAAGAGTGAAAAAGCTGGCTGAAAACTCAACATTCAGAAAACTAAAAGAAAAAGTGCTAGTCACTCAAAAACTGAATAAAAGAAAAAACATCTCTACTACATCTACCATTACTTTGCTGACTAAAGTCCGTCTAGTCAAGGCTATGGTTTTTCCTGTGGTCATGTATGGATGTGAGAGTTGAACTGTGAAGAAGGCTGAGCTCCGAAGAATTGATGCATTTGAACTGTGGTGTTGGAGACGACTCTTGAGAGTCCCTTGGACTGCAAGGAGATCCAACCAGTCCATTCTGAAGGAGATCAACCCTGGGATTTCTTTGGAAGGAATGATGCTAAAGCTGAAACTCCAGTACTTTGGCCACTTCATGAGAAGAGTTGACTCATTGGAAAAGACTCTGATGCTGGGAAGGCTTGGGGGCAGGAGGAGAAGGGGACGACCGAGGATGAGATGGCTGGATGGCATCACGGACTCAATGAACGTGAGTCTGGGTGAACTCCAGGAGTTGGTGATCAACAGGGAGGCCTGGCGTGGTGCGATTCATGGGGTCGCAAAGAGTTGGACACGACTGAGCAACTGAACTGAACTGAACTGAACATCTACCATGATGGTGTCTTGTGGAGATTAAATGCCTGGCACATAGCTACTCTGGAGTGAAAGCTCCATGAGGGAAGACATTTTGCTTTATTCATTGCTGCATCTGAAATACCTCGAATGGTAGCTTGCAAAAGTAGTTGCTCAATTAATAGTTACTAAGCATGGATTCAGGGCATTTTTCTTTCCTTCCTTATTTCCGTCACCCTGACTCCTTTTGGCTAAGCTTGTCAGGAGATGACAATCTCTGGTAAGATGTCTTTTGGATAAATGACATTTCATAGCATATGCTACCCGTACTGCATGGTTATCATGATTGTTAGATTTTCATTCATTCATTGAGGCCAAAAGGAAAGCATCAGCAGGGCATTAGAAGATGGTGGCATTTCCCTCAGCACTTTTAGAAGCGAAAGTTTATCCCCTTTGCAATCTGAATGTCTGGTCTGTGAACCAGAACTCTTCGGCTTTCTGTGTTTGCTCACCTTTTCCCATTTTCCTCAAGATATTTTCATGACTCCATGATCACACCTTATTTATTTTCCTGATCAAAGTTTCTGGGTGGAACCAAGAGTCACAAAAGATGCAGGGCTTGAAAACTGGAACTGCAAGTGCAGCATCTAGAAGCTGTCTCTTAAAGAAGATGCACCTTTTATATCACTTTGTCATGATAAACGCTGTGACAAGTTGTCAGTCTCTTCACAGTGCTGAGCAAGCAAGAAGCAAGCCTTTTAAAAAGAAGTGCAGGCTACTTTAATATATCCAAATGAGTATTGGAAAAACTGAAACATATTGTTCAAATGGCTTGTGATGAATGATGCTACCGTTATGCACAGCCAAAAGCATACTCACAATCCTTTGTGTGTTGAGGGATTGACCCTTTGTGTGTTGAGGGGTTCAGGAAGCAATGAATGAGAAGTATAAGGAATATAGGTTTTTGAATCTTGCTTCTATTTTTACAAGTTGTATGACTAAGTAAATAACTGTCTTTTCTGAACCTCAGTTTCCTATTCCTAAAAATGGGCATACAACTGCCTGGGTGGTTCTTCTAGAGATCAATGTATTAGTGATAAAAATTAATCTAGAAAAAGTGAAGCACATGAAAGGTAGTCAGAAATATTACATCTTCAACTTTGTTGCATAAAGAGCTCCAGGGTACTCTGAGAGATCTTTCTACAAATGAAGAAGTTTCTATTAATATTCAGAATGCTTCAGATTGAACCCTGTCTTCATTATGAAGTAGCTGTGTGAACTAGGATAAGGTTTTGTTTTTTTTTAACTTATTTTAGTCTCAGTTCAGTTCAGTTCAGTCGCTCAGTCGTGTCCGACTCTTTGCGACCCCATGAATTGCAGCACGCCAGGCCTTCCTGTTCATCACCATCTCCCGGAGTGCACTCAAACTCATGTCCATCGAGTCCATGATGCCATCCAGCCGTCTCATCCTCGGTCGTCCCCTTCTCCTCCTGCCCCCAATCCCTCCCAGCATCAGAGTCTTTTCCAATGAGTCAACTCTTCACATGAGGTGGCCAAAGGACTGGAGTTTCAGCTTTAGCATCATTCCTTCCAAAGAAATCCCAGGGCTGATCTCCTTCAGAATGGACTGGTTGGATCTCCTTGCAGTCCAAGGGACTCTCAAGAGTCTTCTCCAACACCACAGTTCAAAACCATCAATTCTTTGGCGCTAGCCTTCTTCACAGTCCAACTCTCACATCCATACATGACCACAGGAAAAACCATAGCCTTGACTAGACGGACCTTAGTCGGCAAAGTAATGTCTCTGCTTTTGAAAATGCTATCTAGGTTGGACATAACTTTTCT
>SJYT01012532.1:0-15936 GCA_006410635.1 Cephalophus harveyi
ACTGCAGCCTACCAGGCTCCTCCATCCATGGGATTTTCCAGGCAAGAGTACTGGAGTGGGTTGCCACTGCCTTCTCCAGTTAAGCTGAGAGTCTGATCTAAATATGGGAATTGTTAAAAAGAAGCAATAGGCCCAAAATGGAGTCAGTTGTGCTTAACCCATGTCAGTATATCAAAATTTAATTTTGAACCTAGTTGTAATTTAAGCCTCTCCAAAGAATGTGATGTTTAAGCCATCAAACTGGAATTATCTGGTTAGCACCAGTGAAGAAATCTGCCTGATTGACCCCCTAGGTTCTCCCAAAAGAAGATGAATTTGCCTGAAGCAATCTACTTTTTGGTAGAAACTTCCCCATCCAAACAATAAATATCACGGTTGCAGATGGAGGTGTTATCTGTAATTCCCAAGTCTGGCAGTCCTGGATGGAATTTAATCAAGATTTAGACTAATTATTTATATCAAATGCAATTATTTTTATAGTTCTCTCACTACTTTATAAAAATAGTAAGGATTTGATATGCCAGTTTTGAAAAAAGAAAACTAAGAAAACAATTTGTAGAAGCATAAAGCCTCACAGTTGAAGTGGAGTTTACACATATTTGGCATGACACCCTCACATAATTAGCTAAGGAATCCCAACATTTTAAAATGTATGTGTTTCAATTTTACTAATTATAATTTTTTTGAAAAGATTATTTACTAATAAAAAAAATACTTGGTGAAAACAACAAATCAAATGCATTATTGGAACAACTTAAATGCATTATATGACTTAAAGCAGGGGTCCCCAAACTCCAGGATCTAATGCCTGATGATCTGAGGTAGAACTGATGTAATAATAACAGAAATAAAGTGCACAATAAATGTTGTATGCTTGAATCATCCCCAAACCATCCCCCCTCTCCAGTCTGTGGAAAAATTTTCTTCAGCAAAACTGGTCCCTGATGCCAAAAAGGTTGAGGACCACTGACTTAAGGAGTAGATAGGGTATCCAGTTATAAAAAGTAAACGTCACCTCTCTAGATTTAGCTAAATTATATCAATTTCAGGGTTAACTTCTAATTTTTACTTTTATATTGCTTATTTAGAAGCATGATAGGTATATCTTCTAAATAAAACCCAGTTTTTATTTTCTTGCCTTTCTATATCGGTCCAGTATGGTCTTACTTTTATAGGGGAAAAAAAAAATAGACAAAACCTAGGCATAAGTTTGCTTTGGAAACGAACAGAGATCATTCTGCCATTTTTGAGATTGCATCCAAGTACTGCATTTCAGACTCTTCTGTTGACCATGATGGCTACTCCATTTCTTCTAAGGGATTCCTGCCCACAGTAGTAGATATAATGGTCATCTGAGTTAAATTCACCCATTCCAGTCCATTTTAGTTGGCTGATTCCTAAAATGTCAACGTTCACTCTTGCCATCTCCTGTTTGACCCCTTCCAATTTGCCTTGATTCGTGGACCTAACATTCCAGGTTCCTATGCAATATTGCTCTTTACAGCATCAGACCTTGCTTCTATCACCAGTCACATCCACAACTGGGTGTTGTTTTTGCTTTGGCTCCATCCCTTCATTCTTTCTGGAGTTATTTCTCCACTGATCTCCTGTAGCATATTGGGCACCTAATGACCTGGGGAGTTCGTCTTTTTGTGTCCTATCATTTTGCCTTTTCATACTGTTCATGGGGTTCTCAAGGCAAGAATACTGAAGTGGTTTGCCATTCCCTTCTCCAGTGGACCGCATTCTGTCAGACCTCTCCACCATGACCCTCCTGTCTTGGGTGGCCCCACAGGGCATGACTTAGTTTCATTGAGTTAGACAAGGCTGTGGTCCATGTGATCAGATTGGTTAGTTTTCTGTGATTGTGGCTTCAGTCTTTCTGCCTTCTGATGCCCTCTCTCATCGCCTACTGTCTTGCTGGGGTTTCTCTTACCCTGGACCTGGGGTATCTCCTCACAGCCGCTACTGACTTTGGACATGGGGTAGCTCCTCTCAGCCGCTCACCACCCCAGCACCGTGCAGCCACCACTCACTGCTCCAGAGATTAAGGGAGGGGAATTTTAGTAGCCTTTTCAGATAGTTGTGAACATTCATTTTGCATACAACAGAAGAAATGGAATGCCCACAGCTAGTACAAAGTGGACAGATTCAGGTCCTCAAGCTGCCTTGGAAAAATATGGGTGAATCTTTACTAAGCAAGGTCGTTTTAAGGCTTGCACATGTCCCGAGGAGCACATGGCCTGAACAGTAAGATGTCTGCCTGAGATGTTTTTCCCAGAACCTGGAATCTGCTGTATCTGGTTCCAGCAATACAGTGCAATGTTTAAGCATATGGGTTTTGAAATTAGTCTAATGGAGCTAGCTGTATGACCGTGGACAAGTTTCTTAACCTAAGTCTCAATTTCCCCAAATGCAAAATGGACATATGACAGTACCTTTGTCATAAGGGATTCTCTGCTTAGTTAAAGATTTTCTATGGCACTGAGCATCACAGAAATATGAACATATTCACTGAACATAGAAATTCATTGAACATGTTAGCTGTGTTGATGAAGACGGTGGAGAAAGGGGAAAGTTATGAGAAATGGAATTGAGAATGGCTATTGGTTTTGGTGAATCCCGGTGCAGAAGGAACTGGTTGTAAAAACAACCAATGATTTCATTTTGGGACTTGTTGAATTTGAAGTGGGAGAAGGAAATGGCAACCCACTCCAGTACTCCTGCCGGGAAAATCCCATGGATGGAGGAGCCTGGTAGGCTACAATCTATGGGGTTGCTAAGAGTCGGACACGACTGAACGACTTCACCTCAACTCACTTTTACTGATTCTCACCGAGTGCCAGGAACTATATGAAGCACAGGAAATGCATTATTTCTTGTAATTCTCACAAGTCCTTGAGATAAGTACTGTTAACGCATGGCAAGACTAAGTAACCTGCTTGGAGTTATTAGGTAGTAGAGATGGGATTTGAATCTAGGTCATTGTGTTTCCAGAGGCTACATAGTTTACCACTATACCCACTGACTCCTAAACCTCTTTACTGCAGCTAAGAACTCAGTCCTTTTCAATTTACCTGCCTATCTGTCTGTCTATCTATCACCTACTCATCTATACATGCTTTTAGTATGAAGTTGGTCTTTGGGGAACATAATGGTTTGTGTGGCTTCTTGCTTAGACAATGCTCTTCCCCCTCGTCTGGGGTCCCTGTGTGAAAATTTGGCCACTAGCCTGGGAGCTCCTTCTGTGACGCATGTTCTCCTGACATTGTGCTCAGACTTAGTGGCTTAGCATGCAGCTTTCACTTTGGTCTTTTGCCTTGTTGCCGCCAACCCTGCCTTCCACTCCCAAGCTGGGATCCTTGGTCTTGAAGTGTACTGGCATCCCTGAGCCTCAGCTTTCCTCCTCTGAATGCTTAAGCCATTACGGAATTGCAGTATGCATCAAAAGAGATAAACAGCTGTTCCTCTCAGCATTCCCAGTGCCTGGGCCAGAGCTGGGCAGGTGCCACGTGTGCTCTGATTCCTGAATGAATTGATGACAATCTGGTTGCATATCCTGCTATACGTGATGCAGTGTTCACTTGCTCAGTTGTGTCCTGCTTTTTGCAATCCCATGGTCTACACCCCACCAGGTTTCTCTGTCCATGGACTTTTCCAGGCAAGAACACTGGAATGGGTTGCCATTTCCTCCTCCAGGGGACCTTTCCTGTGTCTCCTGCATTGGCAGGCAGGCTCTTTACCACAGAGTCACCTGGGATGCAGGTCCACTCCTTTTGCTAGACTCTACTGAAATTTCTTCCTCTTCCACCTGTCTGCTGTCCTGGATGATTACCACAATTTATTTTGCTTTGGGATGACTTCTTTAAACTTTTGGATTCAGCTGAATCACAGCGGTGGATGGGATTATAGCGTGTGTTGGGTGTATGCCCCTGTATGTGGTGGGGGAGAAGGGGTGAGTGGGAGCAGGTGTGGAGGGACTGGCAGGTAGAGGTTGGATCATATTTCCTTCACAGACTTTCTTTCTAATGGGAAAAGATGCTGTAAGATCCCAAAGGACATGCATTTACCTGTAGCAAATGCAATCCAGGTGCTATGGTTAAAGCCTAAAGACCAATGTGGTTATAATAGGAGGCAGGGTCTTTGGAAGGAAATTAGGTAATGTGGGTGGAGCCCTCATGAATGGAATTAATACCTTATAAAAGAGGCCCCTTCCACCATGTGTGGATGTAAGAAGCTTGAAGCCTGGAAGAGGGCCCTTGTTCAAATATTCTAGCATCTTGATCTTGCACTTCCAGCCTTTAGAACATGAGCAATAAATCCCTATTGTAAGACACTCGGTCTGTAGCAAATTTTTTTTATAACAACCCGAACAGATTAAGACACCAGGGTACAATGAGTTGGTTTTTAACCAGAGTTTTCTGTTCTTTTAATAATAATGTTTCAATGTGGCAACTTTTAAATATTTTCCCCTCTATCATTTCCAGGTACTTTCACTTTCAATAACCTGCATATGAATTTCAATGCTATTTAATTAAATCCTAAACCTATAAAAATGGACATTTAATACTCAGAGTAAACCCTTGGTTTGTTCCCTCTGAAGATAAACAGGTGAGATATCTTCCTGACCTAGGAGTTCTAAGATAATTAAGATTAGTTGCCATAGAGAGAGAGAGAGAGAGCGAGAGAAACACATTAAAATGTATCATACTTTTCGTGTTTAGGAAATTCATTTAATTAAATATTCAGGGCCATCAAATCTACTCAGACCCAGATACCTATTAATCTGCTGGCCACAAAGCCTCCAGAGTGATCTTTCTTTGTCAGGACACTGTTCTAATAGCTCTACTCCTCTGCTCAGAAACTTCTAACGGCTCACCATTGTCCTGTGGGCAGATGACGGTCAATCTTCCTAACACGTGTGAGTCCAGACCTTTTAGGATCTGACCCAACCTCCTTCCCACACTCGTTTGTTACTGCTAGACCCTTTGGTGCTTGCTGGCAACTGCTGACACAATGTTCCCTGGTCTCTTTACATTATTAACTCTTTGGATTCTTTTTTGTGTATGCTCTTGGCTTTGCAAGTTCCTGTTCACTCTTCAAAACTCAGTTCAAATTTCCTCCTTCTAGCTTACATGCTAGACCTCTTTGGATTCCTCCAGATGGAATGACCCTAGAGTTTCTTGAATTTTGCACTTTATGACAATTCTCATCACAATGCACCATAATTATGCATTTCCCCACTAGATTGTGAACTCCTTGGGACCCAGGGACCTATTCATTGTGTAAATATTTGTATATTCGTGTAATGCCCAACACTTGTTGAAGGAACTTAAGTTCATGACACTGCGCTACCGGATTTAAGTTTAAATTTAAGATTTAACTAAATAGCATTGAAATTCATATGCAGCATTATGATGTCATAAAAATTTTTAAAAATCTTTTTTTAATATAAATTTATTTATTTTAATTGGAGGCTAGTTACTTTACAATATTGTGTTGGCTTTGCCATTCATCAACATGAATCTACCGCGGGTGTACACGTGTTCCCCATCCTGAACTCCCATCCCACCTCCCTCCCTGTACCATCCCTCTGGGTCATCCCAGTGCACCAGCCCCGAGCATCCTGTATCATGCATCGAACCTGGATTGGTGATTCATTTCACATATGATAATATACATGTTTCAATGCCATTNGAGCTTCAGGGGTTGCTTATATATTTTTGAGATTAATTCTTTGTCAGTTGCTTCACTTGCTATTATTCTCTCCCATTCTGAAGGCTGTCTTTTCACCTTGCTTATAGTTTCCTTTGTTGTACAGAAGCTTTTAATTTTAATTAGGTCCCATTTGTTTATTTTTGCTTTTATTTCCATATTCTGGGGGGTGGGTCATAGAGGATCCTGCTGTGAGCATCTTGCCATGAAACAGGTAAAATTGTCCTGTTAACAAAATCTTACAGACTGGGTCAAAACATTCAACTAGAAGCTGGTAATCTGAGACCCAGCAGAAATGAGTGGCATCAAAAGGTTTATGACAAAGGTACATCATGAACATGTAAGTTTAGGAAGCAAGTGTGTCTCCCTATTAACATCAGGATTTAAGGCATAAGGCAAAACTCATCATTATGTTCATGGCGAGGGGGGTCAGTGCTAACTGCCTGCAAACTGTGACTCAACTGCTTTTCCCTCAGCTTTTGCATGAGTTGTCTCATCCCTTCCCCATTCCTTTCTATATTCTCTTCTCTCATCCTCGCCCGTGGCTTTCCAAGCCTCTGAGTCATGTCCCGTCTATAATGTGGAATGGGCTGCCTAACACGGAACCATCTGCGATTTCCTCTGCTGCTAAGTCACTTCAGTCGTGTCCGACTCTTTGCAACCCCATGGACTGCAGCCTACCAGGCTCCTCCATCTATGGGATTTTCCAGGCAAGAGTACTGGAGTGGGGTGCCATTGCCTTCTCCAGCGATTTCCTCTAGGTATACAATATTCACCAGCTCCCAAGGAGAGGGCCAAATGCTCTCCTTTATTAGCATCTTGCTCTTTTTCATCCTTTTTTTCATTTTCTTTGTTGGTATTTTCCATGGTGAGATTTTTCAGCACTTGTTCCTCTTTGGGCATCATTGCTCCTGAGCCTATCCTTGCTGTCTCCTCCTCCTCCCAACTCCTGCTGCAAAGTGAGTTGCTGCAACACTTGACACGTAGACCCGCAGACTTGCTCCGCTTGCTGCAGGCCCGATGCCAGCCTGCTGAGCTCAGGGCAGCGGGGAGCTGATCCATAAAGATTTTTGAAGTGACTGTGACCCTGGTCTTTTCTGCAGTGCTGCATATGATAGTTCCACAATGTCCTGTGGAAGGAAATCATCTTTTCATATTGGCAGCAGTAGCAGGAAGCTAAAACTACAGCTCACTGATACTTCTTTGGTTAATGGGTAGAGAGGTCAAACTTAGAGGTCACCAAAGAATCACTTGGTCTATGATGCTAATAATGTCTTATAAATGCTTAGTAATGGGAGGTCATATAACGTGGTGGTTAAAATATGAAATTTGGAGTCAAGCAGATACAACTTAGCTGTGTGATTGGCAGCTCACTGAACTGCTTGCCAGTTTTGTTATCTGTACAATCGGCATAATTATACTTTAGCCATTCCTACAGCCGTTTTGAGGTATTCAGACATGTAATTAATAGGGTACCTGACGTATAGGACAGTGTTCAGGAAAGCTAGTAGCTATTATTTTTGTTTGACTTTAGAACTATTACAAGTTATTGATAAAATATACTATAGCAATACAGAAAAATACAATAATGTAAGTTTCCCCAAAGAAATAGCAATTGCAGTAATAATTAGTAGTTTGCTGGTACATTAGAATTTAGTTTGTCATTAGTAGCTGTTTAACACTTAGAGGTTACAGCAAGTCTCAAAAGAATTCCAGAAGAACTGCCCAGCTAAGGCCATCCCACAGAGAGAAGATGCTCAGATAATCTGTGGTTCTGAGCAGAGCAAGATTGGGAAAAAAGGCTAGGGGACCAAATAAGTAGGCCAAGTGTGTGTTAGGAGGCTGGGTAGCTACAGACTTTCAGCACAGTCTCACAGAGCACACAAAATGTAGGTGATCTCTTTGCACACGAACCCAGGGGGAGATCACCCAGGGGGAGATCAGCAGCCCCCACACTGGACGGGAAACTCCTGACAATTAATTTTCCTGGGAGCATTTCATGAAGCCTACACCTGAAGCTGCTTCTTGACTTTCTCCCTAGCAGACCTGCAACCCCCAAAACTTATCACTTATTTTGACCATGAGAGCATGTGTGAGTGTGTAATCTCTGATGGATAAATCCATTACAAATGGAATCCCATGTCTTTGGTGTTTTCTTAAACACTCTTCTTTGATTAGGCATTACCAGGAGAAAGAGTAGTTTTGTTTAACACCCTCTGCTTTTGCAATACTTTATTTTCTTTCTCTTTTTAGAGGTAAGAGGTTTCTGCAGTCAACTTAAAGTCTACCTGATTTTGGAGACTGAAAGGGATATTACTTGTGTATTGTGGTCTGTGAAGGAGGCTGAGGTCAAAGGAAATGACTAACATGTCCCTATAAGTCCTAAGTGTGTTCAAGAGCTGGCCCCCAGCCCTGGTAAAATCCATGAGAGGCCAGTGCTCCTTCAGAGCCTCCTGGAGCTGCTCTGGCTGAGACCATGCTCTCCTCCCTCCCCATCTTTCAATTCCCCTAAAAGCCAAGCATGGAGCTGAGGGGTAGTCTAACTGGGATCTGCCCTGATGGCAATCTGACTTAAAGAGCTTAGAACTGGGAATTTGGGACCTGAATTTAGTCCTGGTGCTTCATTAACTCACCATGCAATCTTGGGCAAGTGCCACACTCTAGGCTTTGGTTTGATCATCTGAGAAATACAGGAGCTATGGGCTTGGATCTCAGGTTCTGTGGACCTAGGCCGGGGACAAGCATCAGGGCAGGAAACAGCCCCTTCCCTTCCTACTGAAAGTCACATCCCAGCTGTCCTTTACAGGTAGTGTGGTCCAAGCTGACAACATGTGATTCTGAGACTGGCATAATCTAGAATTGGCAGTCTGGAGGTGTGGGACAGCCAGGAGCCACTGGGAGAGCAGGGGATGTGTAATTTGTAATTTGGACACAGCAGAGCTCTGAGAGTCCCTGGGAGGAGAGTGGAGCCCGTCAGAATAGTGTATGTGTGTGAGATCACATTCTGGTCTCTGGTCTTGTGTCAGGGAACCTCCCCCTGCAAAACAAAACTAAATTAAAACAAAACTTGGAGAGTGTGGTGATCCATTTGGAGAAATCAAGGTGAACTGGAGGTGTCTGAGGACCCTGGTAGGACAACAAGGGAGGCTGCGGTGTCCAATCAAAAAATGTGTCCAGTTAGAGCAATAAGTGGCCGAACACAAGGGAATTTTCCTTTTTTCTATTGAGAAGGTAGTTCATGTACTTGGGAAATAATTCAGACAGTCCAATAATTATCACTGAAAAATGCATTTCCTTTCTACTCTTGACCTTTGGTCTTCATTCACAGAGACAACCATCTTTTACAATTTGTGTGTCCTTCTAGAAGTACTCTGGGCGTCATCCTCACTCGGCTTTATGTAACGTCCATGTTAGAGATTGTCCTGTCACAGCATGTGCGTGCTTTAGTCGCTCAGTCATGTCTGCCTCTTGCAACCCTTTGGACTGTAGCCTGGCACACATACATTCATTCATTATTTAGACATAACTTTGAGTGTCTTCTGAGGTGCCGACTGTTCTAGGCCCTGAATATATAGCAGCAGAAAAGCACGACAAGATCTCCACTCTCCTTGACATCCTATTGACAATAGCAGGAGATGCGCAAGTAAACAGTAATTATGTAATGTGAGGTCAGGTAGGGAGAAGTGCTGTGAAGGAAAATAAAAGCAGTATAAGGATAGACTTGCTAGGGTCTCTTTTAGATAAGAAGGCCAGTCTGGGGAGAGGACATAAAAGAGAGGCATAACCATGCCAAGTTTGCCAGGTGGGCAGAAATATACAAAGGAAGAGGATGAACATGCGTCTAGCATGTTAGAGGGACAGGAGGAGGCTGCTGTGGCTGGGACAGAATGAGATGGGGGTGTGGTGGCCAAAGAGGTCACAGTGGCAGTCAGGGACGCAGCCCACGAGGTCCTAACGGATATATAAATCCACTGCGGGGTTTGGGGGGTGGGGAGAAGAGCTGGTATGTTTTAAAAAGATCCTCTGCCTTCTGTGTGGTGACCAGACTGTCAAGGGGCAGGAGTGGAATTGATGAAGACCAGGTGGCTGTTGCTATAATCAGGAAGCAGGTGACAGTGGCTTGGGCTAGGGTGGTAACAGTAGATTTATATTTTGAGAGTAGAGCCTGCAGAATATGGGGTGTGAGAGAAAGCAATCAAAGTGACCTGAACGACTGGGTGAATGTTCTCCATTTACTAAAATGAGGGACATGGGGGTGAAGGGGCCAGTAAGGTGGGGACTGCCACTTTCTGGCTTAGGAGGGCTATACTCAGGGTGGCTGTTTCCTGTCCCAGTAGGATGTATGAGTCTGGGAGGCACAGCTTAGGTTAGGGCTGGAGATAGAAATTTGGGTGTCATTAGATATTTTAAACTTTGGGCCCAGATAGCCATCAGGGATTGAATTCAGAGAATGTAAAGAGAAAGCTGAAACTGATTCTTGCGTTGCCCTAATATTTAGAGATTGGAAAGAGGGGAGGCCAGCTACACCAGCTACAGAGACTGAAATGGGATAACCAGGGAGGAAGGAGAAAAACATGAGTCTGGCATTTTGGAAGCCCAGCATAGAAAGTGCTAGATAACTCTCCCAATTCTTTTACATATTTGCGTTGCATTCCATTGTATGGCTATAACATCACTTATTTAACTAGCCCTCTGTCCATCGGCATCTGGATTGTTACTATTCTTTTGCTGGCATGTGGTTGACTTCATTGGCAGTTTTTCATGAGGCACTCACAGGGAACTGTTTCAAGCCCTCTGTTTTCCCCTGCAGCTTGATGAGTAGCCTTGGCTTGCTGACACACCACTCACTCATAGATAAATGAATATTAAGGGAGCCAGAGGTGAAGAACAGGAAAGCCTTCTTGAAACTACTATTTCCAACTACTCCTTCTATGGGCAAGAAGACAAATTTGTCCAAAGTCATCTGGCACCTTGGTCGTGGTCATTCTTAGAAGACAATCCCTTGACTCTCAGCCCACTCTCAACAGAATTCCAAATTGCCTGCCAAGGCATTTCCAGTGCTCAGCTCCCCCAGATTTGCTGAGCTGCAGGATATAGATATACCTTGATTGAAGGGAGTGAGGTGTAGATGAATGGGCAAAGATTTGGGGCCAGACCTGGAGTGAATCCCATCTTCAGCTGTCGCTAGATGTGTGGCAATAGACTTGGCTCTGAACCTTGGTTTTTGTGGAGTGGCGATGATATAACTTACCCCAGATACGCGGTGCTAGTCCTGGGAACCCCTGCCCCAGCCCTGCATGCAGCAGACTGTAATTGTGAACTCCTTTGCCCCTCAGCCCCAAGTTCTTTATCTTCCTCCCAATACAGTTGTTTCAAGAGAGAAATTGGAACTTCATATAAACCTTGAAGGAAACAAAGACCTCAGACAGTGAACCAAAGACCCTGCTATACTTCTCTCCTCTCTTTTAAAATCTACCAGTGTAATTACAATGTGTTTAACAGGGAAGGGCCCTGGTCTGAAGGGCCTGAAGGTCTGAAATTTGATGAAATGCCTAAAAGAATACTATCCATAAGAAATGGTGGAAGATAGACAAGTATGAAAAAAGAAAAATAAGACAAAAATATGTTCTTTGAAATTAGGAATTCTATCTCCTTCATTTTTTAGTGGTTTAGGGAGTTCAGTTCAGAGAGTAGAACTTAGTGGGTGTGCAATCTCTACCAGTTGGTTGAATTAGGTAGAGAACAGACTAGAAAAATAGCTTTTGGTTAACCAAGAGTTAACATGGTGCTCTTGAAGAGTCATTGGTGGTGGTTGAGTTATGTAATAATGTGCAGCCTGCTAAATACACATTTCCTGTTCAGGACATGGATTTGATGGGGCCTCTTAAAAGTAGGTGACTTGGACAGTTCTTTTAGAGGGGGAAAAATGAAAATAATATGATCTGGCTTTGGAACCTAATTTCGCATTGTTCCTCATCACAAGGCCTTTATACTAGCCAAAAAAGTCTATTTATTATTGTCTAAATCTAAATAGTGCAGATTCCACCCCTGTGCCTGCATTTATGCTGTTCCTTCAAGACCCGATTATAGCTTCTTTTGTAAAGCTGCATTGAAAACATTTCCAACTTTCCTCCCTTTCCAGTTGTTGTTGTTTAGTTGCTAAGTTGTATCTGACTCTTGTGACCCAATGGGCTGTAGCCTGCCAGGCTTCTTTGTCCATGGGATTCTCCAGGCAAGAATCCTGGAGTGGGTTGCCATTTCCTTCTCCAGGCGATCTTCCCCACCCAGGGATCAAACCTGTGTCTCCTGACTGGCAGGTGAATTCTTTACCACTGAGCCACCAGGGAAGCCCTCCTTATTCCAGTAATCTCCTTCTATCTGAATTTCTCCCTTAGCTATTGTATCTATGTGACTTATTTGGCACTCATTTACCCTCATGTTAATTAGCATTTTATATACATATACTTACATCTCCAAGTAGATAATATATTTCTGGTTGTCTGAGACCTAGCTTTGTATTTCTTTATTCAGTTCAGTTCAGTTCAGTTGCTCAGTCATGTCCGACTCTTTGCAACCCCATGAATTGCAGCACACCAGGCCTCCCTGACCAACTCCCGGAGTTCACTCAAACTCACGTTCATCGAGTCAGTGATACCATCCAGCCATCTCATCCTTGGTCATCCCCTTCTCCTCCTGCTCCCAATCCCTCCCAGCACCAGAGTCTTTTCCAATGAGTCAACTCTTCGCATGGGGTGGCCAAAGTACTGGAGTTTCAGCTTTAGCATCAGTCCTTCCAAAGAACACCCAGGGCTGATCTCCTTTAGAATGGACTGCTTGGATCTCCTTGCAGTCCAAGGGACTCTCAAGAGTCTTCTCCAACACCACAGTTCAAAAGCATCAATTCTTTGGCGCTCAGCTTTCTTCACAGTCCAACTCTCACATCCATACATTACCTTCCCCCGATTGCCCACCACAGTGCCCAGTACAAATGTGGTACCAAAGTTTATTTGATAATATGATGATTTCAGAAGATCCCATGAAGCTCATTTCCAGGTAAAGCATCACAATCTTATTTTCTCTGTGATGCAAATAAGGCAGAAACAAAGGCAATGCTGGGTTTAGGCTTACCACATTGAGAATACTTTCAGTGGGGAACAAAATAGTTGCTGTGAGGGTTGATAAACAACTGGTCCGTGTTCCTACTCTAGAATTCTACTGCAAAAACTAGCTCCATGAATGCAAAGTGTGGGAGACAATAAGGACATTGAAGACTATAAGACAATGTAGTAAGTATTATGATAGTGGCAAGTATAGGGGACATGGGAGTCCAGAGAAAGAGCATTAAAATGAGGCTGGGTTAGGTTATCAAGGAAGACTTCCTGGAGGAGACAATGCTTGAACTGAATTTAGACACAAAAGAGAAGGAGGAAGAGGTTTTTGTTGCCCATCACAGTCTGAGTCAGGAAAGGGTGTTTGGGGAAATTTAAAAGAGAACTTTTCTAATATAAAGTTACTTTATAAAAAAATCATTGGGAAATCAAGGGATTTAATTACAACTGCCTCACGAGCAGGATTTGAAAAGGAGTGGGAGGCTCATGGAAACCTTAATTGCTGAGAAAAGTGAAGAGGAGAAATATGACAGAAGTAATGGGTCTGTATGTATGTCATGTCTGATTTGTCACTTTCTAGACAGGCACTCTGCCTCCTGCCTTCTTCTCAGAGGAAAAAAATGATCCTTCAGCGAGTAAGGTAAAGATACCATTTAGGATGCAGAAATAGACCTGGAAATATTCCTTATTCCTTTTAGGGAAGAAAACGTCTATTTCAGATTACCTTATTGTTAAGAAAAAATAATAACAAATAATAACAAATGTTCAGCGATAATAATGTGTGAGGTGCCTGAAAGAGGCCTGAGTCAGGCTGAATAATTTCTTCCTTCCTCTAGAAAATAAAAAACAGCTTGCTTGGTTTCTCTTCCAATTTATTCTTGTGGTTTTTCATTCCTTTGGAAGCTAGGAGGATGCTTATTTTATGGGCTTTTGTAGACCAGCCCGCCTATATTCAGAGAGGGTGTTCTTATGTGCATTAAGCTGGATATTTAAGATTAATGCAATATGCCGGAAAACATGATAAATGAAACAGCATTAGCAGCTTCTAGTCTGTAAAGTGGCTGCATGTTGAAGGCATCTGAAAAAATTGTAACTCACAGCATGATCAGAGCATAACAAACAGAGGCCAAGGCAGAGAAATGGTGAATTGAGAAGAATGGAACTGGACCCAGCCTCCTGGCTTGTCTAACAGGCAAGATTTAAAGGTGAACTTTTTATAACTGTTAGAGCATAAAAGTGCTAGAAGCAACAAACCTGCTTGTAGTATGTACAAAAGAGAATCAATGTGGCTGAGAAAACAGGACGCTATATACACAGGTAGAGGGTAGATTAGACCATTTTCAAGGTTCTGTCTTCCCTGATGGCTCAGAGGATAAAGAATCTGCCTGCAGTGCAAGAGACCTGGGTTCAATCCCTGGTTCAGGAAGATCCCCTCAAGAAGGCAATGGCAAACCATTCCAGTATTCTTGTCTGGAGAATTTCATGGACACAGGAGCCTGGTGGGCTACAGTCCATGGGGTGACAAGGAGCGAGACACCCCTGAGTGGTTAACACTTTCACTTTCAAGGTTCTGCCTTACTCAGACTTAGATCTCATGACTCTGAATCAGGACTCAATGAGATTTCTTCACAGGCTCTAATATCTCATAGACCAAGGGAGTCCTTCGAGACATATATGTATATATATTAAATATATATATATATGTTGGGGCAGTCCAAACTCGAGTTGGAAAAGAATTTCCAGACACAGCATTTCAGAAGGGAGTGAGTTTGTTTAGAACAAAGAGTCCTATTATCTCTGTTATAGGACACTGCAAACACAGTGGGCCGACTTTCTCACAGACCAGGGAGAGTTGATGCTTTTCATGGGTTAGTAGCCAATTTTTATAACCCTGAGACAAAGAAAATTCCTGCCGGAAGGGTAGCATTGGGTGATTGGTTAGGACTCCAGTACTCTTGCCTGGAAAATCCCATGGGCGGAGGAACCTGGTAGGCTACAGTCCATGGAGTCTCAAAGAGTCGGACACGACTGAGTGACTTCACTTCACTTTCTAGGGCACTATAGGGTGCCTACTGGAGTGGCATTTTTGCCTAATTTGGGGTCAGAAAGTCTGCTGGTGATGATCAGGGGGCTTTTGGAAACAGTTACAAAGGGGCTCAGTCACCTTTGGAGGAGACCTTGGTTCTGGACTCTGCTTCTGTGGCCTTGGTACAAGGTCTCACACCTGTGGCTTTGGGGCAGGACTCCACACACACACACACACATATATATGTATTTATATATGTGCTATGCATACTAAATCACTTCAGTTATGTCCAGCTCTGTGCGACCCTTTGGACTATAGCCGGCCAGGCTCCTCTGTCCATGAAATTCTCCAGGCAAGAATGCTGGAGTGGGTTGCTATGCCCTCCAGGGGATTATACCAATCCAGGGATCGAACCCGCATCTTCTGCAGCTCTTACATTGCAGGCAGATTCCTTACTGCTGAGCCATTGGGGAAGCTCCATATATATATGCTTTCCCTCATGAACTTAAATAATTTTCATCTGTGCAGTAGTTTACAGTTTGTAGGAGCCTAATTTCATACTCTTGGTTATTTGCTGCCACAATGATGCTGCGTAACAAACAACTGTGGCATCTCAGTGGCATGCAACAATAAGTATTTACGGCTCACATGTCTGGAGGTTTGCTAGGCGGCTCTGCTGATCTTGTCCGGCTATACTGGTCATACAGCCAGAGATCAGCTGGCTGTCAGTTGACCTAGAATGGCCTCTGCTGTGAAGACTTGGATAACTCAGGCCTGATCCACTTCTCCTGTCTTCCTTCAGGCTAACCCAGGTGTGTTCTCATGGTGAGGGAAGAGCTGACGCAAGAAGCATGAGTAGGCAGAAGCGTGCTAGGTTTCCGATACCGGCGAAAGGAAGTCACGTGGCTGAAACTCAGTGTCAAGTATGGGGAAATGCACTTCACTCCTTTTGTTGGAGGAGTTGTAGGGAAGGGAAAAGCATTGGTGAGATTACAGCAATCTACTACACAGATATTGCTTTACATAATCCTCACAGTATAATCCTCTACCCTTGAAGATTGGTATTATTATCCCTCCTTTATAGAT
>SJYT01012532.1:20804-38120 GCA_006410635.1 Cephalophus harveyi
GTTCATCAGGCACTCTGTCTATCAGATCTAGTCCCTTAAATCTATTTCTCACTTCCACTGTATAGTCATAAGGGATTTGATTTAGGTCATACCTGAATGGTCTAGTTGTTTTCCCTACTTTCTTCAGTTTAAGTCTGAATTTGGCAATAAGGAGTTCATGATCTGAGCCACAGTCAGCTCCTGGTCTTGTTTTTCCTGACTGTATAGAGCTTCTCCATCTTTGGCTGCAAAGAATATAATCAATCTGAATGCTGTGCCTAAATACTCCTAAATCTTAGGAGTGATGGAGAATATTAAAAGATTTTTTCTTACTCATATTGGCCAGAACTCAGGCACATGGTCAAACCTAACAGCAAGTGAGGCTGGAAAATGTAGTTTAGCTCTGTGGAGAAAAGGAGAGATTGATAAACACTTAGTAAAATCCAAAGGAATGGACCATAGATAGAATAGATAAGTTTGCAAGGAGACTAGGAGGTATGTTTCGGGTGATAGAAGATGGAAGAGAAAAGCCTGTAATGCTATCCAAGGAAATTGTAGATCTATAAGAAATGTTAAAGGAAGCTCTTTTCATATCAGTTAAAATGATACCAGATAGAGTCTTGGATCTATACAAAGAAATGAAGAAAATGGCTGAAAATGGAATAAATGAAGATAAATTTAAATGCATTATTTCTTAAAATATTTTTCTGCCTTGCTTTCTCTTCTCCTTCAGTTCAGTTCAGTCAGTTCAGTCACTCATTTGTGTCTGACTCTTTGCGACTTCAGGGACTACAGCATGCCAGGCTTCCCTGTCCACCACCAACTCCCGGAGCTTGCTCAAACTCATATTCATCGAGTTGGTGATGCCATCCAACCATCTCATCCTCTGTCACTTCCTTTTCCTCCTGCTCTCAATCTTTTCCAGCATCAGGGTCTTTTCCAATGAGTTGTCCCTTTGCATCAGGTGGCCAAAGTATTGGAGTTTCAGCTTCAACATCAGTCCTTCCAATGAATATTCAGGACTGATTTCCTTTAGGATGGATTGGTTGGATCTCCTTGCAGTGCAAGGGACTCTCAAGAGTCTTCTCCAACACCACAGTTCAAAAGCATTAATTCTTCGGTGCTCAGCCTTCTTCACAGTCCAACTCTCACATCCATACATGACTACTGGAAAAACCATAGCTTTGACTAGATGGACCTTTGTTTGCAAAGTGATGTCTCTGCTTTTTAATATGCTGTCTAGGTTGGTCATAGGTTTTCTTCCAAGGAGTAAGCATCTTTTAATTTCATGGCTGCAGTCACCATCTGCAGTGATTTTGGAGTACCCCTAAATAAAGTCTTTTACTGTTTCCCATCTATTTGCCATGAAATGATGGGACTGGATGCCATGATCTTCATTTTCTGAATGTTGAGTTTTAAGCCAACTTTTTTACTCTCCTCTTCCACTTTCATCAAGAGGCTCGTTAGTTCTTTGCTTTCTGCCATAAGGGTGGTGTCATGTGCATATCTGAGGTTATTTATATTTTTCCGAGAAATCTTGATTCCAGCTTGTGCTTCATCCAGCCTGGCATTTTGCATGATGTACTCTGCATTTAAGTTAAATAAGCAGGGTGAAAATATATATAGCCTTGACGTACTCCCTTCCTGATTTGGAACCAGTCTGTTGTTCCATGTCTAGTTCTAACTGTTGCTTCTTGACCTGCATACAGATTTCTCAGGAGGCAAATAAGGTGGTCTGGTATTCCGATCTTGAATTTTCCACAGTTTCCTGTGATCCACACAGTCAAAGACCTTGGCATAGTCAATAAAGCAGAAATAGATGTTTTTCTGGAGTTCTTTTACTTTTTCGATGATCCAACAGATGTTGGCAATTTGATCTCTGGTTCCTCTGCCTTTTCTAAATCCAGCTTGAACATCTGGAAGTTCACAGTTTGCGTCCTGCTAAAGACTTCTTCTCCTTCTGGGATTTCAGTTACATGCAGATTATACTGGTACTGTCTCACAGTTCTTAGGTGCTCTATTCTGTTTTTTGTTTTTAACCCATTCTTTTTTTTTCTCTTGGATTTCAGCTTGTGTTGTTTCTATTGACCTATCTTCAAATTCACTTATTCTTTCCTTGATTATTTAAAGCCTGTTTATGAGCCCATTGAGGCATTTATCTGTGCTATTATGTTTTCCATTTCTAGCATTTCCATTTGATTCTTCCTTACAGTTTTTCTCTCTTTATAGAAATTGCTCATCTCATCATGTATACTTCCCAACTTTTCCACTAGAGCCTTTCAATAGTTTAATATGTTTAATAATAAACACAGTTGTTTTAAATTCCCTGTTTGATAATTCTGACATTGAGTGTAGCTGTGACAGTAACAATCTGATTTTGTTGATTGCTTTGCCTCTTGACAATGGTTTTCATTCTCTTGTGTCTTTGAATGCCTTGTAATTTTTTGATGAAATCCAGACATCTCGTGTAGGATGGTAGAGACTGAGTTAAACAGCTGTTACCTTTAGAAATGGGCATGCCTTTTCTTAGGCTTCCCAGGTAGCGCAGTGGTAAAGAATCCACCTGCCAATGCAGGAGACACAAGAGATGTGGGTTTGATCCCTGGGTCAGGAAGATATTCTGGAGTAGGAAATGGCAACCTGCTCCAATAATTCTTGCCTGGAAAATTCCACGGACAGAGGAGCCTGGTGAGCTACTGTCCATGGGGTCGCAAAGAGTCAGACACAGCTGAGCACACACACATGCCTTTTCTTATTCTAAGCATTTAACGTGGGGAACTGAGCCAGGCTACTTAAAAGATGAACCAGTCTGGGATGTTGTTGTGCTGGTCACCTGCAGGACAAGAGTTTCCCAGTGCCTCTAGTGTATCTTGTATTTAGGGTGGGGACCTGGCTGGCTGGAAGGCTTGTGGCCCCAGTGTCTGCTCTGCCCTCAGCTCCAGGCGTTGCCTTTGCACTGGGCTTCGGGGGGCCTCTCCCTGTGCTTTCCCACTTCTCTCAGCAGTAGACTATGATCGCTGGTTCCCCGGTGGTTTGGGGCAGCAGAAAGCCCCCTCTGTGCCCTGACTGAGTCTCAGCTGTGAGCAGACAGTGTGTCTCTGGGTCTTGGGGGTGGCGCTCTCTCAGTGGTCACCCTTTACCTTCAGCTGCAGGTCTGGGCCCAGCATGTGTTCTTGCTCCCTGCTATGGCTAGGAAATTGGTTCCGTCCTCGCCACACTCCTCCCAGCTGCAGTGGCTTTTCCACCATGTGCTAAGAGTGATAGGACTTGTTGCCCTTTTGCCAGTATTTTAAGGCTTTGTGTTCTGTAGGAGAAATGGAGGTTAAGGATCCCTGTGGAGCTTCACGTGTTTCCCATGGTGACTGCGGCCCTTTCTCCCAAGCCTGCAGCATGTGTGTGTGTTAGCTGCTCAGTCGTGTCCGACTCTTTGCAATCTTATGGACTGTAACCCGCCAGGTTCCTCTGTCCATGGAATTTTCCACCAGGTTCCTCTGTCCATGGAATTTTCCAGATAGGAATACTGGAGTGGGTTGCGATTCCCTTCTCCAGGGGATCTTTCTGACCCAGGAATCGAACTTGGGTCTCCTCCAGTACAGGCGGATGTTTTACCCTCTGAGCCACTATGACAGCCTGCAGCACACGGGATGCTATTTCAGGACGCTTGTCTTGCTTTAATCTTTCTTGGGTGTACCTGGCAAGGTCTATGGGGAAAAGCCTGCGAGAGTGTGTATAATTCTCCTTTATCTGTGTCTCCAGCGGTTCTACATTTCTTGCCAGCCTAAACTCAGCCTTTAGCAATGTGTTGAAAGTTTTAGTTGAATTATTCTTATCTGGGTCTAATGACATTTGCTCCAGATTACAGAGCGCTCATGTTTGTCTCTCTGGGGAGGTGCCTGTAGTTTACGTAAATTTTGTATTAGTTGGTTTCTCTTCAGTTTCAGCTCTCTGCTGGGTTCAAAAGAACTTGTGGATTTGTAGATTGTCCAACTTTTTTTTTTTTTTTTTTTTGGTGTGAGGGTATGAGCAATATTTTTTCCAGTTTTCTATCTCCTAACTGGGAAGCTAACACGTACTTCTTAAAAATATGATTTATCAATTCTTCCATTTTATGAAAGTGTAGAACGGTATTTCTCTTAGGGTCATTCTCAGGACCATTTGTATCAGAATGGTAAACTTATTAAAAATGCTGATTCTAAAGCCAAACTCCAGGCTTATAAATCTGAAGATGTAAGGGGTTATTAAGCTCTCCAGGTAATGTTTATGCATCTTGAGTTTGAGAATTGTTGGATTTAATGCCAGCAGTAAACATTCATTAGCACTTTTGATGTACCAGGCATTTTTTTAAAGACCGTCCTATTTAAATCTCACAGCAAGCCTATAACATGGGAACTTTGATCATTCTCTTTCCAGACCGTGCTGCTGCTGCTGCTAAGTCGCTTCAGTCGTGTCCAACTCTGTGCAACCCCATAGACGGCAGCCCACCAGGCTCTCCCATCCCCGGGATTCTCCAGGCAAGAACACTGGAGTGGGTTGCCATTTCCTTCTCCAATGCATGAAAGTGAAGTTGGTCAGTCGTGTCCGACTCTTAGCGACCCCATGGACTGCAGCCCACCAGGCTCCTCTGTCCATGGGATTTTCCAGGCAAGAGTACTGGAGTGGGGTGCCATTGCCTTCTCCAGACAGTGCTACTGGATCTCAAAGAGATAAATTAACTTGTGCCTGTAGCACAGCTGGGATGTGGCAGGGGCCAGATTCAAACTCAGGTGGACTGAGTCCAACGTCCGAGATCTTTCAAAAATTGATATAATGCACATCTCCATCTTATATTTACAACCAGTGGTATATTCACAAGATTGTGTAACCATCACTGCTATCTAATTCTACCTTTTATTTTCATCACTCCCCAAAGAAACCCCATACCTACTAACAGTCACGCCCCACTTCCCCCCTCCCTTTAGTCTCCGGCAACTGCTAATTTACTTCCTGTCTCTATGGATTTGTCTATTTGGGACATTTCATGTAAATTCGATCATACACTGTCTGGCCTTTTGAATCTTTTTTTCACATGGTAATACCAGAGATATTAACCGTCAAGTCAGAAACTTAGAAATGGGCTTGTTGCTTAGACAGAAAGGACTATCACCTGCCAGCTTGGTTGTGCAGGAGAGAGGATAATCATGAAAGCAAAGCAGGCATTCTATTCAATTTAATAAAGATTTATTGAAGACCGATGGTGCGCTGGGCCACACTGTGTGCCCCTTGAGGGGCGGATTCGCGCGTGGAGCGGAGTTTCTGAGCTGCGGTTTGGAACGGGGAGCGGAGGTCCACTGCCGAGCCGTTCAGCTCAAGGGGAGCATCTACATGCCATTCCCGCCCCAGGTCGGCCACACTCCCCGCCAGGCTCTATGCTTCCCGCGGGAGGAAGCGGGAGGCCGAGAAGTGGCACAGGCTGGCGCGGGAAGGGAAGGGAGGGGGCAATAGCAGTAGTTCTTGCGGAGCTATGTGCCAGCAGCCGGTCTCAGAGCGCCTCGGAGCGCAGAGGCGCCAGAGCTCCCCAGCAGGCGAGCCCGTCCAAAGCGCGGAGGGCCGGCTGCCAGAGGGGGCGCTGCTGAGCACGGACGGCCACGGCGCGGGCTCGGGGCGGGTATTCCAACACAGATAAACGGAATCTAGAAAAATGGTACTGAAGAATTAACTTACAGAGCAACCATGGAGAAACAGACGTAGATAATAGACTTATGGACATTGGGAGAGGGGAGGAGAGGGTGAGACGTATGGAAAGAGTAACATGGAAACTTATATTACCATATGGAAAATAGATAGCCCAGGGGAATTTGCTGTATGTCTCAGGAAACTCAAATGGCGCTGTGTACCTAGAGGGGTGGGATGGGGAGGGGGATGGGAGGCAGGTTCAAAAGGGAAGGGATGTATGTATACCTATGGCTGATTCATGTTGAGGTTTGACAGAAAACAGCAAAATTCTGTAAAGCAATTATCCTTCAATAAAAAATAAATTAAAAAAATGGGAAACTCAAAAAAAAAAAAACAGGAAGAAGAAGAAGGGCTCCCACCCAATTTCAAATTCCCCGAACCTCAAGAGGGAATGGAGGAGCCAAAAAAGCACTTCTCTTAGGGAAACTTGGGCAGGCGTCCTTACACTGAGGCTTTTGTTCCTGGTGATGTTGGACTGTTGATCATGGGTCATGGCCAAATGTTAGGTGTATGAGTGAAGCCATGGTTTCTTTCCCTTCAGAAATGATGATTTGGTCGTGAGGCAACCCTTTACAAGGCAATGCAAATGGTCCTGGATTTGCTTTGTTTACTAAAAGGTGAAGTAAATTGATTAAAAAAAAAACAAAAACACATAACTAACTTATCGAATACTTTCTCTGAGCAAACCATAGGGCTGGATACTCCTACTATTGGTGCATATCAGAATTACCCTTAGAGTGAGATACAAATAGATTTCTGGGTTTCACTCCCCAGAAAATCTGATTCTGGGGTCTGAACCAGGCCCCATATCCTATGTTTCTAACAGGCACTCTCAGCTGAGGATGATATAACTGGTTAGGGACAGGCTGGCAAGCACAGCTGGAGGATACTTCTCAAGTTTTAATGTGCATATGAATCACTTGAGATCTTGTTAAAATTCAGAATCGAATTCATCCGTCAGGCCTGGGATGGGGTCAGAGAGTCTGCATTTCTAATCCCCTCTCAGGTGGTGCTAACATGCTCTTCTGGGGACCACTTTTTGTGTGGCAAGGTTGTAGAGGATATAAGATCAAGGATAAAAAGCCCAGGTTTCCCCATAAGGAGCTTATGGTAGCCCGCAGAGAAACCTGTGTACAGCTGAATCTAAGTCAAAGAGAAGTAGGCTGTCTGGATAAAGACCCAAATATGCAGTGGATGAAGAACCCTCCCTCCTGTTCTTCAGTGCATGTTCATAAGGAGACATCAGATAAAATGATGTGTGCAAGATAGGAAAGCATATTACATATCTGACACATATTTCCATCCCAAATGCTTAATATCTTCAGGAAAAAATATTGATGCTAAAAAGGTAAGCCCTAATTTTCCAGAAAATTCACTGATGTGGAAAACCTCATTTCCTGATAATGCTGGGTAAATCTGTGTTTTGTAGGGGGCTCCATATGTTGTCAGTGCTCATGAATTGTTCAGTTTTATTATCCTCATTAACAGGGATAATGCTTGCTTTTTAACAACCATGATCACCATCTGGAGTCTGGAAAATCATAGTCTGAGGCTCAGGTAGAAAGAGGAAACTGTCCTTACCGAGTCCCAGCCCAATTATTTCCCCACTGCCCCAGCCCTGTTTGTGTCCATTTGCTTGGCTGCCAGGCACATTAAAACCATACGGACAGATGTGGTGCTGGTTCTGGTTCGAGAGAAAACAGAAGCCAAGCAAAACAGAGCAAAACTCAGAGAGGGCAGGGAACATTGGCTCTGACTTCACTGTTGAATCTCATTCTAATCTGAACAAATGTTCATGAAGCAGCTTTCCACGTGCGTTCCCCTCACAGCCTTGGTGACCCCTAACTCTGCTGTTGGCATTGTGATAAGTGGACGGGTGCGTTAGTCACTGCTCCTTCAGCTCTTGGGGTGAATTGGGTTTGAGTCTCTAAGTGTCTTCTCTTTGTTGCTTCACAGAGAAGGATTGCCTTGTTAGGAGGAGGTGGATAGACTGCCAGAGCAGTAACCATAGCAACCACATACGCCTGCCCTGGTGGGCTCTTTAAGATGCCTCTCCAGACCTTTCCCAGACCTATCTTTTCAAGCTCTCTTAGCCTGTAACAAAGCAGCATTCTGAGGCCAGCTCAGCCCTAACAGGTAGGAGCAGCTCCGGAGTACTGACCTGCACGCTTTTTCCTGGTACCTATATAATCAGCACCTCATGGGGTAAGCAGTTCTTCCCACCTGAAGGTTCAAAAGGGAAGGGATGTATGTATACCTATGGCTGATTCATGTTGAGGTTTGACAGAAAACAGCAAAATTCTGTAAAGCAATTATCCTTCAATAAAAAATAAATTAAAAAAATGGGAAACTCAAAAAAAAAAAAACAGGAAGAAGAAGAAGGGCTCCCACCCAATTTCAAATTCCCCGAACCTCAAGAGGGAGTGGAGGAGCCAAAAAAGCACTTCTCTTAGGGAAACTTGGGCAGGCGTCCTTACACTGAGGCTTTTGTTCCTGGTGATGTTGGACTGTTGATCATGGGTCATGGCCAAATGTTAGGTGTATGAGTGAAGCCATGGTTTCTTTCCCTTCAGAAATGATGATTTGGTCGTGAGGCAACCCTTTACAAGGCAATGCAAATGGTCCTGGATTTGCTTTGTTTACTAAAAGGTGAAGTAAATTGATTAAAAAAAACACAAAAACACATAACTAACTTATCGAATACTTTCTCTGAGCAAACCATAGGGCTGGATACTCCTACTATTGGTGCATATCAGAATTACCCTTAGAGTGAGATACAAATAGATTTCTGGGTTTCACTCCCCAGAAAATCTGATTCTGGGGTCTGAACCAGGCCCCATATCCTATGTTTCTAACAGGCACTCTCAGCTGAGGATGATATAACTGGTTAGGGACAGGCTGGCAAGCACAGCTGGAGGATACTTCTCAAGTTTTAATGTGCATATGAATCACTTGAGATCTTGTTAAAATTCAGAATCGAATTCATCCGTCAGGCCTGGGATGGGGTCAGAGAGTCTGCATTTCTAATCCCCTCTCAGGTGGTGCTAACATGCTCTTCTGAGGACCACTTTTTGTGTGGCAAGGTTGTAGAGGATATAAGATCAAGGATAAAAAGCCCAGGTTTCCCCATAAGGAGCTTATGGTAGCCCGCAGAGAAACCTGTGTACAGCTGAATCTAAGTCAAAGAGAAGTAGGCTGTCTGGATAAAGACCCAAATATGCAGTGGATGAAGAACCCTCCCTCCTGTTCTTCAGTGCATGTTCATAAGGAGACATCAGATAAAATGATGTGTGCAAGATAGGAAAGCATATTACATATCTGACACATATTTCCATCCCAAATGCTTAATATCTTCAGGAAAAAATATTGATGCTAAAAAGGTAAGCCCTAATTTTCCAGAAAATTCACTGATGTGGAAAACCTCATTTCCTGATAATGCTGGGTAAATCTGTGTTTTGTAGGGGGCTCCATATGTTGTCAGTGCTCATGAATTGTTCAGTTTTATTATCCTCATTAACAGGGATAATGCTTGCTTTTTAACAACCATGATCACCATCTGGAGTCTGGAAAATCATAGTCTGAGGCTCAGGTAGAAAGAGGAAACTGTCCTTACCGAGTCCCAGCCCAATTATTTCCCCACTGCCCCAGCCCTGTTTGTGTCCATTTGCTTGGCTGCCAGGCACATTAAAACCATACGGACAGATGTGGTGCTGGTTCTGGTTCGAGAGAAAACAGAAGCCAAGCAAAACAGAGCAAAACTCAGAGAGGGCAGGGAACATTGGCTCTGACTTCACTGTTGAATCTCATTCTAATCTGAACAAATGTTCATGAAGCAGCTTTCCACGTGCGTTCCCCTCACAGCCTTGGTGACCCCTAACTCTGCTGTTGGCATTGTGATAAGTGGACGGGTGCGTTAGTCACTGCTCCTTCAGCTCTTGGGGTGAATTGGGTTTGAGTCTCTAAGTGTCTTCTCTTTGTTGCTTCACAGAGAAGGATTGCCTTGTTAGGAGGAGGTGGATAGACTGCCAGAGCAGTAACCATAGCAACCACATACGCCTGCCCTGGTGGGCTCTTTAAGATGCCTCTCCAGACCTTTCCCAGACCTATCTTTTCAAGCTCTCTTAGCCTGTAACAAAGCAGCATTCTGAGGCCAGCTCAGCCCTAACAGGTAGGAGCAGCTCCGGAGTACTGACCTGCACGCTTTTTCCTGGTACCTATATAATCAGCACCTCATGGGGTAAGCAGTTCTTCCCACCTGGAAGAACTAGGAAAGTGATAGGGACAACATAAGCAAAAGCTCACTAAAGAAGTAAAAGACCTACTTTAATCAGTAAAATCGAAGATGAAATGCTCGTATTCAAGAATCACTCAACCCATTGTAGGGAGTTATGCCTAAAAGTTTGCTCAGGGATGGCAGGCAGTTTAGTCAGAGAGAATTTTCTGGAGAAGGCAAGTTTCCAGCAGAATTCTGAGGGTGGAAAGGGGCAAAGCTTGATGGTGGTGGAAAAGGGGGATGTTAATAGTTCTTTAGGGAGGTTACGTGTTTTTCCAGGGACATGGATGGGGGTACTGCGAGGCAGAGTGCATGGAATAGGGCATCAGCGGCCACATGGCTGAGGTTTGCAGCCCTAATCCATCATCAGAAACTTGGCTGATCCCAGTGTAGGCAGACAACAAAACAGAAACCAGACTTCCCCAGGTTCCCTTGACTTTCCAGCCTTTCTTCCATGTACAGTTTCCATGTACTTTCCATGGCAGCCTCTTCCTTGCATGTAACTTTGAAAACACCAGAGCCTTTCCATCAATTGGTGCCAGATTGAAAAGAGGTTGAGACCAGATATTAAGTTTGCAGTAATGGTTAAGTTGCTATTGGGGGGTCAGCCAGATGAATTGTGGTTTCTTGACCGTTTTTCTGCCGACATGTAAACACAGTGAATATTTACACCAAAGATGTGGGAGGCTGTGAGTTCTAGCTAACTTTCACTTCACCTCCCCCTGCCATTTCCTACAAATGTGGGTTTATTGTTGGTGATGGAGCAAACTGTTATGCCCTAAGTATAAGGAATATTTTACTGCAGAGGGCACACTTAGTGATGTTTCTAGCCCCAGGTACTATAAGGTGGAAGATAGAAATATGCAGTCTGGCTTGCACTATTTGTTTTCTGGGGGAGGCACGTGTCGCATTAGACCTGCCTCATGTTGCGTTTGATCCTGATTGGGTGAGATAATGGTCCTGTCCTCTCTAGGTGGAAGGGGACTGTGATACTTTCTTATGGATCCTATAACTGTCCTGTTACTTATTGGGTGACTTTAAACATGTCAGCTGGCATCTCTAGGCTCTGGTTTCCTCAGCTTTAAAATGAGAGGAGTGGGGGTGGGGGGAATTAGACTAGATGATAATTAACCTCTTGTCCTAATCTTTTGTGACTTCCTGGGTACTGGGCAAGTTCTAATCAAAGAAAAGCTTGTGAGCCCTTTCAGCCACAGATGTTAGCTCCATCCTCTGTGGCTCTGGGTGAAAAGTGATATAAAATTCTTGGGAGGGACCATGAGCAAATGTCTAGCTGCATCCCCAGGATGTGCAAGGCCCCAGAGTACCCAAGACTTAACCTGAGAGGCGGCAAAGGAGTTCCCTGAGAGCAAGGAAAGTTTATATCAGATGAAGTATTGCTATATAAAGAGAACTCTAAAATAACTGTCTTAAAGCAGTGGTTGTCCAGTGTTCCTCGACCAGTAACATCAGCATCATTTGGGTGTCTTTTAGAAATGCAAATTCTTAGGACTCACCTCTACCCGAAGAATTGGAAACTGGGGCCAACAGTCTATGGTCTAACAAGGTCTTGGGGGTGATTCTGATGCATGCTAAGTTTTCGTAACCCCTGACCCATAACACACAAAGATGATTCTATCACAGAAAAAGGAGTCTGGAAAATTTCCACCCTGGGCTAATAGAATGTCACCAGAAACACAAACTGATCATTCACCTGCTTTACCAGACTTGGCTCAGAATCACTTTGGCTTTTCTCAAAAAATAAATACTACTACTCTCAAAAAAACCCAATGGCTATTATGGACATTTAATATAATTCGGTTCATCTATTGAAAAGAATTCCCACTGTGAATTCGAAAAATATTTTGAACAGTGACACCATTGTTGGACTAAAGGCTTGCTAAGATGCCACTCACAAGGATATAGTCTTTAGTGTGTGTTTATTTTAAAATTAACCTCATTAATTCACAGTCATATGTCTTAACAATACAATAACATGATAAGGCTGTATCTTGCGGTCCTTCAGTATTACCTTCATAACAGATTGCTGATGACTGAGTAAGCTTTTAATAAACAATGATTGACTTAAACTGATGATTTCATAAGAGACTGAGCCAATACGCAATTTGGGAGAGATGAAATCAAGAATCAGACTCTTATCTGGATAACTACAGCAGTGTAGACCGCAATTCAAGATATTTAGAATCTCAGGCATTTGGTTCTCAATGGTAGATTTTAAAAAAACAATATCTTGAGTTGTGTTGATTTGAGCAGTGCACTGGGAGTTTTTTTTTAATTTACTTTTAATTGGAGGAAAATTGCTTTACAATGTTGTGTTGGTTTTTGTTGTGTAACAACATGAATCAACCATGTGCTGTGCTGTGCTTAGTTGCTCAGTCATGTCCAACTCTTTGCAATCCCATGGACTGGAGCCCGCCAGGCTCCTCTGTCCATAGGGATTCTCCAGGCAAGAATGCTGGAGTGGGTTGCTATGTCCTCCTCCAGGAGATCTTCCCAACCCAGGGATTGAACCCAGGTCTCCTGCATTGCAGGTGGATTCTTTACCGTCATTTCCCCTCCCTTTAGAGCCTCCCTCCCCTCTCCCCATCCCCCCTTCCTAGGTCATCACAGAGTGCCAGGCTGGGTTCCCTGTGTTATACAGCAGCTTCTCACCAGCTATTTATTTTACACATGATAGTGTATTTATGTCACTCTGCTTTCTCCATTTGTCTCCTTCTCCCACCGTATCTACAAGTCCACTCTCTACATCTGTGTCTCCATTCCTTCCCAGCAAATAGATTCATCAATACCATTGTCTAGATTCCATATATATTCATCAATAGACAATATTTGTTTTTCTCTTTCTGACTTGTTTCACTCTGTATAACAAGCTCTAGGTTCATCTGCCTCACTAGAACTGACTCGAATTTGCTTGTTATTAGGGCTGAGTAGTGTTCCATTGTGTATATATACCACATCTTCTGTATCTGTTCATTCATCAGTGGACATTTAGGTTGCATCCCTGCCCTAGCTATTGTAAATAGTACTGTGATGAACGTTGGGGTACACGTGTCTTTTAGAATTGTGGCTTCCTCAGGGTTTATGCCCAGTAGTGGGATTGTTGGGTCATATGGTAGATTTATTTCTAGTTTTCAAAGGAGTCTCCATATTGTTCTCCATAATGGCTTGTATCAGTTTACATTCCCACCAATAGTGTAGGAGGGTTCCATTTTCTCCACATCCTCTCCAGCATTGACTGTAGATTTTTCAATGATGGCCATTCTATCTGGTGTGAGGTGATGCCTCGTTGTAGTTTTGACTTGCATTTCTCTAATAATTAGTGACGTTGAGCATCTTTTCATGTGTTTATTTGGCATCTGTATGTCTTTTTTGGAGAAATGTCTATTTAGATATTCTGCCCATTTTTTGATTGGGCTGGTTTGTTTTTCTGATATTGAGCTGTATAAGCTGCTTATATATTTTGGAGATAGTTCTTTGTCAGTCATTTCATTTGCAATTATTTTCTCCAATTCTGAGGGTTGTCTTTTAATCTTGTTTATTGTTTCCTTTGCTGTGACAAAAGCTTTTAAGTTTCATTAGGTCCCACTTGTTTATTTTTGTTTTTATTTCCATCCTTCTAGTAGGTGGGTCAAAGATCGCTGTAATTTATATCAAAGACTTGTATTGCCTATGTTTTTCCCTAAGAGCTTTATAGTTTCTGGCCTTATATTTAAGTCTTTAATCCATTTTGAGTTTATTTTTATGTATGGTATTAGCAAGTGTTCTAGTTTCATTCTTTTACAAGCAGTTGTCTGGTTTTCCCAGCACCACTGATTGAAGAGATCGTCTTTTCTCCATTGTATATTCTTGACTCCTTTGTCAAAAATAAGGTACCCATGTGCTTAGTTGCTCAGTCATATCTGACTCTTTGCAACCCCATGGAATGTAGCCCACCAGGCTCCTCTGTCCATGGGGATTCTCCAGGCAAGAATACTGGAGTGGGTTGCCATACCCTCCTCCAGGGACTCTTCTCAACCCAGAGATTGAATACAGGTCTTCCACATTGCAGGTGGATTATTTACCATCTGAGCCACCAGAGAAGCCCAAGGTACCCACAGGTGAGTTTTATCTTTGGACTTTCTATATTGTTCTATTTGTCTATATTACTCTTTTTGAGCCAGTACCATACTGTCTTGATGATTGTAGCTTTGTAGTATAGTCTGAAGTCAGGAAGGTAGATTCCTCCAGCTCCTTTTTTGTTTCTCAAGATTGCTTTGGCTGTTTGGGGTCTTTTGTGTTTAAATACAAATTGTGAAACTTTTGGTTCTAGTGAACTTTTTGTTCTGTGAAAAATGCCATTGGTAGTTTGATAGAGATTGCATTGAATCTGTAGATTGCTTTGGATAGTATAGTTATTTTCACAATATTGGTTCTTCCAATCCAAGAGCATGGTATATCTCTTCATCTGTTTGTGTCATCTTTGATTTCTTCCATCAGTGTGAGGCCCCAATTTTAATCCTAGTCCTGCCTCTACAAGAAGACAAGTCAAGTAACTCATTTTGTAAGGCAAGGAGGTTTTACAAATACAAAAACTGGACAAGGGGAGCTCAGTCATGAATTTCTGTTTCTGCCCCTGAATATGTATGCAGGACTTTCCCTTAGGAGAGAATGGGCATGTCAAGTACCTATCCTCAACCTCATAGTTCATCAGATTAAACTGCTTTCCATCAGTTGGTGTGACTCTGTGGGTGGGAGAATTGTGGGGTGAGTCTGAGGACAGAGAAGGACACAGTTTTCATTTGTAACCTAACTGAGAAGTCTTGTTGGTTTAGAAAATTGAAATGCCTTTCTTTCATTTTCACATATAGTTGTGGTTTCCACAAGACAATATCAATGTTTTTGACCAATTCTTAATTCACACAAACTGGAAAAAAATCATGCCTATTTGCTCAGCCCCTCCACCTGTGGAGCAGACTAGAGAAAGCTTGTTTGTGCAGGCAGATAGCAAAGTCACTTCTAGATCAGACCTCATGACTGCTGACAAGCAGATCAAACTGATAACATTTAGTGAGTCCCTCCAGACAATTACAAGACTGGTGTAGCTGACACTGCAGATGGTCTACCAGCATTCATTCCCTCTTTTTCCCAAGGAATAGAGATGTGTCACTGAGGGCAGCAATGTGCCCAGTTAAATACATTTTTAAGCTTCCCTTGCACCTATGTATATAGCCTTGTGACCATGCTCTAGTCATTGAAATCCAAATGTAACCTTTGCATGTATCTCCAGAAGGCTATTTAAAGGTAGCTGATTCAGCTGGGCCATGTGCCCACTTTTCATTTCTTGCCTTTACCCTCCTGCTGCCTGGAATTTGCATGTGGAATCTGATGCTTCAGTGGTCATTCTGGACCATAAGTGTGGAAGCCACCCACTGAGGAGGATGGAGCAGGAAGCTGGAAGGAATCTTAGTTCTTGTTGATTTCAAATCAATCCTAGCCTGCCCCCTCACAGGCCTCTTATGTGGGAGAATAACTTTTTGTGTGTGTTTAAGTCTCAGTTATTTGTAGCTTTCCAGTATATGCTGCATATCTAATCCCAGTTGATAAGGTGGTGCCTTTTGTCAAGAAACTTCATGTCTCCTGATGCAGTGTAGTCTGGCTTGGTCGGGTACACAGATGTCCCTACCACAGAGTTTATCACTCTCAGGGCACAGTCACAGAGGACTGGAGCTGATGCCTGGAACTATAAAAGGGCTCAGCGGGTATTTTGATGATTAGAACGAGACATCGTTAGCACTCATGAGATGTTAATGAGGACCTGATTAAATTTCTCCTGTCCCATCTGGCTCTCTACATTTTGGGTCCCAGTTTAGTTTCTGGTACATGTGAAATGGGGAATTCAGAACAATCCCAGGGGTTATTCTGGGACCTGGAAGGAAACCTTGGACCACAGAATCAACAGCTCTGCCCTAAGCATTGAGATAAGACTAGATGGGTGACAATCTCTCAGAAGTGATTCTGTACTTGTCTGGATTTCAGCTGCAGAATGTAGCCCTAGGAACTTGGTTCAGACTGGGCTCTTAGGGTCTGAGTGTTCCTTTGCACATACACAGGAAGTTTTAATTAGCTGCACCACGCTGAATTGAAGTTGACCATGGGTCCCAGCTTATAATTTCAACTAAGCATATATGGTTTTTTCCTTTAATTTATATGCACTAAAATTCACATTTTTGGAATATAAGGTCCTATAGATTGTAACACATGCGTAGAGTGTTGTAACAAGCGCCACAAATAGTGTACAAAACAATTCCAACATCTCAGTGAATTCTTGAGTTACATATAATTTTTGTAAAACAGTTTTTAAATATCTTTTGTTGAATATATCACTTACCATACATTTAAAGTGGGCAATGTAATGTTTTTTCACAGATTTGTGCAACTATCACTAGTCAGTTTTAGAACGTTTTCATAACCACAAAGAGACCTCCCTTTACCCTTTAGCTATCATCCACCTATCCTTCTATCCTATCAGCTGCTTCAGTTGTGTCCAACTCTATGTGACCCTACTGACTATAGCCTGCTAGTCTCCCCTGTCCATGGGATTATTCAAGGCAAGAATACTGGAATGGGTTGCTTTGCCCTGCTCCAGGGGATCTTCCCCATCCAGGGAATGAACCTGTGGTGTCTCCTGCATCTTCTACCTTGCAGGTGAATTCCTTATCACTGAGCCACTGGGGAAGCCCTTTCCCAGCCCTAAGCAGCAATTAATCTGCTTTCTGTCTTTATGGGTTTGCCTGTTTTGGAAATTTCATATAAATGGAATTATATGACATGTGGTCTTTTGTGACTGGCTTTTGTCTCTTAGCATACTGTTTTTAAGGCTTGCCTACACTGTGGTATATATCACTACTTCAGTCCTTTTTATGGCCAAATAGTATTCCATTATATGGAATACCACATTTTGTCCATTCACTAGTTAATGCACCTTGTATTATTCCCACCTTTTGGGTATTGTGAATAGTGCTGTGCTTGTGAGAGCTTTTATTATTTTATCCTCCCTGCTTCTGAGTAAGTAGAGCAGGAATTGTTGTGTCATATTTAGTATTTTGAGGAATCACAATATTGTTCTTCATAGTTGCTGAGCCATTTTTCATTCTTATTAGTAATATATGAGAGTACTCATTTGATGGGAATACCAGACCACCTGACCTGCCTCTTGAGAAACCTATATGCAGGTCAGGAAGCAACAGTTAGAACTGGACATGGAACAACAGACTGGTTCCAAATAGGAAAAGGAGTACGTCAAGGCTGTATATTGTCACCCTGCTTATTTAACTTATATGCAGAGTACATCATGA
>SJYT01012535.1:0-33624 GCA_006410635.1 Cephalophus harveyi
CATGAGTGTATACAATATGAATGTCTCTTTCTTGATCATACTAAAGACATTTCAGTGTCTGTGCTATCTCAAGGTCATCCTTGCAAATGTTGAAGCCCACTTAGGCATCAAATTGGTGAATGTTATTTAATAGAGGGATAGGTGGTAAGATGGCAGGATACACTACACCCTTGTGCAAGATCTCCCACAATTTCCAGTATCCGAAGGATAAAGACCCAAATCCACACATGTCCCATCATAGCTTATTCCTTTGTCCATATCTTTATATATCTAGCCTTGACTCACACACTCATCCTATTCTCTTGAGAGCATGCTTTTCTGCTTCTCAAGTCCTCTGAGGCACCGTCATTTTTCCTGCTATGAGTCTGTGCCATGCNATCCACACATGTCCCATCATAGCTTATTCCTTTGTCCATATCTTTATATATCTAGCCTTGACTCACACACTCATCCTATTCTCTTGAGAGCATGCTTTTCTGCTTCTCAAGTCCTCTGAGGCACCGTCATTTTTCCTGCTATGAGTCTGTGCCATGCTCTTCCTCTCTCAGAAACTCTCCAGTCTGTTCTTCTCCATTCCTAACCAGCCAGTGTCTACTCATCTTTTGAGAGAGCTTCTACCTTTAAGATGAGTAAAATTCCTTGATTATATGCCCATACACCCTCAGAATATTTATTACAGTTTATAATTATGTATTCATAGAAAGGTCACTGGAATAACGTAGATTTTCCCCCCTACTTTCTCTAACAACATGAAAGCATGGTTTACTTACTTGGTTTACTCCCCATCAGATCAGGAGTTCCTGGCACAGTGATAAGTAGAAAGGAGTCACTCATTACATATTTGTGAATGAATCCATGAAAAAAATATGTGATTCTGCTGATTATGAACTACACATAAAAACTGTAAACACTTACGTTTCTTATTTGGAATACTTATATAAGGTTACATATGAGGCTTAGTATCTTAAAGCATATTTTAAATAGCAGGTAACTCACAGAAGGTGGATTTATTTTCACATTAATTAAATCATTCAAAGTTAAACTTACTTAAAGCCCTAAATGGGAGGGGGGGGGAGCTCCCAACTAAATCTCACAAGAGGAGCACATTGATTTAATTTTATCTGCCACTATCTTCCTAGCTCAATAACAGTAACCCCACTATAAGTGGAAAACTTGAAATAAGTAAATAAGACAAAGAAACAGCAAAGAAAAAAGGAGACTGCATAGTACTTTAGGGAAAATAAAAAGGATGGTCTACATCTCTTGCTGATTTTCTAGGGTGTTGTCAGAACACAATCTTTGACCCAATATCCAGTCTTTCTATGCCCCTGACTTCATTGACTTGAGATAATTGAGCTATAGGATCTGATCTCACCCTGATCCAGTACTGACAGACTCATGAGTCTGCTGAAAGTCCCCTCCCGCCTCACTGTTCTCCCATAACCCTGAGGCCAAACAACTGTTGAGTAAAATGACAATTCCTACATAAAAGGAATCTCTGTGGAAAAGACAGGTGAGTCCCCCGAAGTTTCCACGAATACTACACATACACCCTTGGTCACGTAAATACGCACGTCTACTCCCACAGGTGACTAAACTTTCGTTTCTCTTTCCATCTTTGCCCCTCCACCCGAGAGGGGGGAGCAGCAGTGGAGCTGGGGGCCCCGCAGACCGTACTTCCTAAGCTCCATGCCCTGTGACATCCCCTCTTATGGAGGCAGCTTCTTTGTTCATGCGCCATTGGCATGTGTGATGCAAACAGTCTGGAAAACCCTTTCCTCACTGTGCCCCTTCCTTGTGAGAGTCTCCTGCTCGGAATCCAGCTACCAGGCTCTAACAGGAATGCCTGGGGGACATTAAACCATGTGCAAAGAGAGGAGCCCAGCCAGACCCCAACCCTCTCAGCCAAGCCTCTGTGGACTTCACAGCCCTGCTGCTGACGGCGGCAGAACCACTCGGCTGAGACCAGCCCCGGCTGCAGAATTGGGGAGACTCGTCTTCTCAATCACTGATAGTTGAGGTGGTTTATTTCTGCAGCCACAGACAAAGTGAAAGGCCCCTGCCTTGGCACAGCCCCCTGAGCCCTGAAAAACACACCCTGAAGGAAGACACAGCCTCAACAGAACCCAAATAGAAATAGACTCTCTGGCCACATGCCACAGGTCTGAGCCTCAAACCAGACTCAGAAGAGCAGCTTCTAAAATGGCTCAAATCATTGCATCCATACCTACATTCCCCAGCTCAGAAGAAAACATCTTCAGAGGAACCCTCATCACTGAAAAAGTCCATCACTTCAAAACACCTCTCTCTTCAGCCTGTTATCTGCTGGAAATGCAAAGACATGCTGGGTCAGGAAGGACCAGGGGGCAGCTAGCGAACACGCTGGCGAGCATGAGAAAGCAGCAGGTCCCTCCCTTGAGAACCAACGATTCCCAGAAAGCCTGCACTTTGACAGAAAGAGGACAAGAAGCAGGCTTCCCTCGTTGCAGCCGCCATCCTTTCCTCACACACCAAGTTCGCTCTCAGCTTCTTTCTCACAGCAGGGACTCACCTGTAGGCTGAATTTGGCTTTCATGCCCCCCCAGGAATGAGCGACCAAATTTGCTGGGCATTTCATAAGATGTGGAGGTTCTGGGTGAAACCAAAGAGGCTGTGATTTTAACAAGCCCCAGGTGCTGTGCATGAAGCTCGGGTTTTAAGAAGCAGGGCTTCTCCAATCCTGGGTTTTTAACAAGCTCCAGGTGTTGCTCTTGTTGCCCAGATTGTGAGAAGCAGGGCTCGAGAGCAACTCCGGAATTTCCACAGCTGGGATTCAAGCGGGTTCAGCCCAATTTGTTAACTCTCAGCGTTGTTACCTTCTCAACCTTGAATGTTTGCCCTGGTTCAGATGTCAGAGTCTTCATTTTGCAGTTGAGACTTCTGCTTCGCACCATACCTTGCTCAGCATCATGGGAGCCCTGCTTTGCCTCCCGTGGGCTGCAGATGGCTGGGGGAAGGTGGAGGGTGCTGGGTGACCTATGAGTGAATTTTCCTACTGTCTTTGCTCCATTGCTGCCTGGAGCTCGTCTGCAGCCTCAAAGACGGTGTTCCTCACCCATGTCTCCAGTTAATGCCCTGGACTCCCCACCTCAGGAATTTTCATCCTGGTGCAATGTTTTAGTGATTCTAAGAAGCTAACCCGAAATAGCCTTGTGCTTTTGAAATGGAGCGGGACCCTATGGTTCTTCTCACCTCATGTCCTCTGCCTGCTTTTGTCTGTAGAAGAACTTTACCCAAAGAGCAAGTTTAATCAGAGAAGTGAGAAAATGCAGAAGGAAAGGAAAACAGTCCAGCAGGACAAAATAATAATAGTTTAGGCATCAAACAAAGTCAAGAGCCTTTAGTTCCTCCTTAAAGGTCACAGATAATATTCTGAGCCAGGTCCTGTCAGCTGTCTTGTAGGCACTGAAACCCCCACCATGTGGAAGAAGTTAATTACATGATGAGCTTAGTGTAGCCATGACATGCGGTGCCACAACTCTGAGAACAACTAAAGATTAACTGTACTCAAAACAACTGAGATGACACTATCAGAAATGGCATGATCAACTAGAAGACGACGGTCAGAGCTGACTGTGTTATTTTTGTCTGTAGCCTCTCCTCTGCCTGTGCACCCCTGAAACTCCGCTTTAAAAGCTCTTGCCCACTGATTGTCAGTGGAGGAGTTGACCTTTGGACACAGGTCTACCCTTGGCCCTGGTTGCTGGCCTCTGAAATAAAGCAAACTTCTCTTTTCACCAGTTGCGCCTCTTTATTGGCTTTTGAGTGGCAAGCAGCCAGACCCCAATTTTGGTCACATGTTAATTACCTCTTCTGAAGGCCCATTGCCTTCAAGAAAAACTCAGAGCCCTTAGTCAGGTACCAACATAACATAAACTGGCTTTTGGATGGTTTTCTAGAGACTGGAACTGCTAACCCGTAGGAGGCCTGCAACAGATCTGTGGGTCTTTACAACCCACTATGTGTAAAGCACTCAGCACTCTGCCTGCTCCAGTAAAATATGAACTGTTGGTTCTTCAGTAAACACACTCATCCATTAAACATTTCTGGAGCACCTACCCTATGACAGGCACTGTTCTATGTACTCACAGACCTTGGGATTAAAACATACATGGCCCTTCATGCATTAAGAGCCAGTCTGATGGAGAAGATAGACTTAACAAGCACCATTTAAATAAATATTAAATTACAACTATGATGGCTTCTCTGAAAGAAGGGTACGTGATGTTTTGGGAGCACAGAGACAGAACTGTGTTAGGGAGTCAGAGAGGGCTTCCTGGAGAGAGTAGGTACATAGGTGGAAAAAAAAAAAAAGGAAAACTGGGGAGCAGATAAAACTAGAGATAGGACATTCATTCACATGGAATAGTTATGCCTTAGGAATATCCCCTTTATGGATCACTGCCTTGTCGTGGCGAAAGGCTTGTGTAACTCAAAGAAGTTATGAGTCATGCTGTGTAGGGCCATCCAAGACAGATGGGTCATAGTGGAGAGTTCTGACAAAACATGATTCACTGGAGGAGGGAATGGCAAATGACTCCAGTATGCTAAACATGAGAACTCAATGAACGTATAAAAAGGTAAAAAGATCTAACACTGAAAGATGAGGCCCCTAGATTGGAAGGTGTCCAATAAGCTACTGAAGAGTGGAGGAGAGTTACCAATAGCCCCAAATTGAAGTGGCTGGGCTAAAGCGGAAACAGTGTTCAATTGTGGATGTGTCTGGTGATGAAAGTAAAATCCGATACTGTAAAGAACAATATTGCATAGGAACCTGGAATGCTAGGTCCATGAATCAAGGTAAATTGGGTGTGGTCAAGCAGGAGATGGCAGAAGTAAATAATTGACATCTTAGGAATCAGTGAATTAAAATGAATGGAAATGAGTGATTTTAATTCATTATGTCTACTACTGTGGGCAAGAATCTCATAGAAGAAATGGAGTAGCCCTCATAATAAAAAAAAATGCGTCTGAAATGCAGTACTTGGGTGCAACCTTAAAAACGACAGAATGATCTCAGTTCACTTCCAAGGCAAACCATTCAATATCACAGTAATGCAAGTCTACAGCCCAACCACCAAAGAAGCTGAAGGTGATGAGTTCTATGAAGACCTAGAAGACTTCCTAGAACTAGCATCAAAAAACTATGTTCTATTCATCATAGGAGGTTGGAATGCAGAGGTAGGAAGTCAAGATACCTGGGGGTAACAGGCAAGTTTAGTCCTGGAGTACAAAATGAAGCAGGGTAAAGGCTAACAGATTTCTGCCAAGAGAATGCCCTGGTCATAGCAAACTCTCTCTCCCAACAACACAAGAGATAACTTTACACATGGATATCACTAAATGGTCGATACCGAAATCTGATTGATTACAGTCTTTGTTGCTGATGATGTAGCAATACAGTCAGTAAAAACAAGACCTGGGGTTGACTGTGGCTCAGATCATCAGCCTCAGAGCAAGATTCAAGCTTAAACTAAAGAAACTGGGGAAGACCACTAAACCAGTCAAGTACGACTTAAATCAAATTCCCTATGAATATATAGTGGAGGGGACAAATAGATTCAAGGGGTTAGATCTAGTAAAAAGAGTGCCTGAAGACATACAGACAGAGGTCCATAATACTGTACAGGGAGCAGCAAACAAAACCTTCCCAAAGAAAAAGAAAAGGAAGGAGACAAAGTGGTTGTCTGGGGAGGGTTTACAAATAGCTGAAGAAAGAAGAGAAGCAAAATGCAAAGATGAAAGGGGAAGGTACACCCAACTAAATGCAGAGTTCCAGAGAATAGCAAGGAAAGACAAGAAGGTGTTCTTCAATGAACAATGCAAAGAAATAGAGGAAAACACCAGAAAGAGTAAGACTAGAGAGCTCTTCAAGAAAATTGGAAATATCAAATGAACATTTTATCCAAAGATGTGCACAATAAAGGACAGAAATAGTAAAGACCTAAATGAAGCAGAAGAGATGAAAAGAATACACAGAAGAACTATATAAAAAAAGAACTTAATGATCTGGATAACCACGATGATCTAGTCTTTCACTTAGAGCAAGACATTCTGGAGTGTGAAGTCCAGTGGGCCTTAGAAAGCACTGCTGCCAATAAAGCTAGTGGAAGTGACAGGATCCTAAGACATGATACTATTAAAGTGCTTCACTGAATATGTCAGCATATTTGGAAAACCCAGAAGTGACCACGGGGCTGGAAAAGTTCAATCCCCATCCCAATTTCAAGAAAGGCAATACTAAAGAATGTTCAAACCACCAGACAATTTCACTCATCTCCCACGCTAGTAAGGTTATGCTCAAAATTCAGCAAGCTAGGCTTCAGCATTACATGAACTGAGCATTTCCAGATGTTCAAGCTGGGTTTAGAAAAGGCAGAGGAACCTGAGATCAAATTGCCAAAGTTCGCTGGATCACAGAGAAAGCAAGGGAATTCCAGAAAAATATCTACCTCTGTTTCACTGACTATGCTAAATCCTTTGACTGTGTGGATCATAATAAACTGGGGAAAATTCTTAGAGAGATGTGAATACCTGACCATATTACCCATCTATTGAGAAACCTGTATGCGAGTCAAGAAGCAACAATTAGAATCTTGTATGGAAAAAACTGACTGGTTCAGGAGTGAGAAAGGAGCACAACAAGGTTGTTTATTGTTATCTTGTTTATTTAATTTATACACAGAGCACATCCTGCGAAATGCTGGACTGGATGAATTACAAGCTAGAATCAAGATCACCAGGAGAAATATCAACAACCTCAGACATGTGTATGATACCACTCTAATGGCAGAAAGTGAAGAGGAACTAATGAGTCTCTTGACGAGGGTGAAGGAGGAGAGTAAAAAGCCAGCTTAAAATGCAATATTAAAAAATACACACACAAATAAAAACTAAAATCATGGCACTTCGTCCCATCACTTCAAGGCAAGTAGTAGGGGAAAAGATGGAAGCAGGGACATATTTCCTCTTCTTGGGCTCTAAAATCACTGCAGATGGGACTGTAGCCATGAAATTAGAAGATCACTGATTCTTGGCAGGAAGAAGTGTGTTAAAAAGCAAAGACATCACTGTGCTGACAAAAAGGTCCATATAGTCAAGGCTCTGGTCTCTCCAGTAATCATGTACAGATGTGACAGCTGGATCATAAAGAAGGCAGAGCATTGAAGAATTCATCCTTTTGAGCTGTGGTGTTGGAGAAGACTCTTGAGAGTCCCCTGGACAGCAAGGAAATCCAACCAGTCCATATAAAAGAAATCAACCATGAATACTCTTTGGAAGGACTGATGCTGAAGCTCCAATACTTTGGCCACCTGATGTGAAGAAAACTTGACTCATTGAAAAAGACCCTGATGCTGGAAAAGACTGAAGACAGAAGAAGAAGAGGGTGACAGAGGATGAGATGGTTGGATGGCATCACAGATTCAGTGGATATGAACTTGGGAAAACTCCAGGAGATGGTGAGGGACAGGAAAGCATGGCATGTTGCAGTCCATGGGGTTGCGAAGAGTCGGACACAACTTGGTGGCCAAACAACAACAATAGGAATATCAAAGTCACTCTCACGTTACACAGCACCCCAGGACAGCTGGCCTCAAAATCAACACATATAAATGGACCATCTTCTATGTATATGGTATCTAGTATTGCTACTAAATTCTAATAAACCAAGGCATAAATGTTTATCTAATGAATAAATATATGAATAAGTCTCCCAAGTAGTTGTTAAAAATCCTAATGTCACACAGATTTATATTTGGTTATATAAAAAGTTGTACCAATAATTATAATTAGAAAAACAATAAGTATTATATATTTTTTTTCATTAAGTGTTACATAAATCCTAGAAACTAGGTACTAAACTTAGGCTATTTACACTTTAGAGATAGAAACTAAGGCTCAGAGAGGAATTTGGGGTCCAAGTCTGGCTAATTCCAGACCCTGGTGTTTCTTCTCATGTAGAGCAGTGAATCACTATTCATTATATGAATGAATTATATGAATCACTATTCATATAATTGGGTGGGTCTCACAATCACCCTGATGCTGGAAAAGATTGAAGACAAAGAAAGAGGCAGCAATGGTTGAGATGGTTAGATAGCATCACCAACTCAATGGGCAAGAATATGAGCAATCTGTGGGAGATAGTTGGGCTTCCCAGGCGGCACAGTGGGAAAACATTGGCCTGCCAAAATAGGAGATGCAAGTTTGATCCCTGGGGCAGGAAGATCCCCTGGAGGAGGAAATGGCAACACACTCCAATCCTCTTGACTGGAGAAGCCCATGGACAGAAGAGCCTGGCAGGCTACAGTCCATGGGGCAGCAAGAGTCTAACTGACTTAGCAACTAAACAATAACAACAACTGGAGAGCTGATAACACAGAAGGCTCAATGAAGGTCAGATTTGGTCTTTATTTTATTTTTCCCCCTCAAGTTCGTCACAGTTCACTAAGTTCACTGCAGAATTCCATGGACAGGGCAGCCTGGCAGGCTACAGTCCATGGGGTCACAAAGAGTCAGACACGACTGAGCGACTAACCACTTTCACACTTCCATTACAATTACTACAGTCCCGCAGTTTTGCTTATATTTTTATTTGTTTATTTTTATCCTTTTTGCCATTGTGGAAGTATAATTGATTCACGATGCTGTGCTGATTTCTGCTGTAGTGCAAAATGACTCAGTTCAGTCACTCAGTCATGTCTGACTATTTGCAACACCATGGACTACAGCACGCCAAGCTTCGCTGTCCATCAACAACTCCCGGAGCCTACTCAAACTCACGCCCATCTAGTCAGTGATGCCATCCAACCATCTCATCCTCTGTCGTCCCCTTCTCCTCCCGTCTTATTTCCCAGCATCAGGGTCTTTTCCAAAGAGTCAGTTCTTCATATCAGGTGGCCAAAGTATTGAAGTTTTAGCTACAGCATCAGTCCTTCCAATGAACATTCAGGACTGACGTCCTTTAGGATGGTCTGGTTGGATCTCCTTGCAGTCCAAGGGACTCTCAAAAGTTTTCTCCAATACCACAGTTCAGAAACATCAATTCTTCTGCACTCAGCTTTCTTTATAGTCCAACTCTCACATCCATACATGACTACTGGAAAAACCATAGCTTTGACTAGGTGGATCTTTGTTGGTAAAGTAATGTCTCTGCCTTTTAATAAGCTGTCTAGGTTGTTCATAGTTTTTCTTCTAAGAAGGAAGCGTCTTTTAATTGCATGACCACAGTCACCATCTGCAGTGATTTTGGAGTCCAAGAAAATAAAGTCTGTTTCCATTGTTCCCCCATCTATTTGCCATTAAGTGATGGGACTGGATGCCATGATCTTAGTTTTCTGAGTGATGAGTTTTAAGCCAGCTTTTTCACTCTACTCTTTTACTTTCATCAAGAGGCTCTTTAGTTCTTCTTTGCTTTCTGCCATAAGGGAGGTGTCATCTGCATATGTGAAGTTATTGATATGTCTCCTGGCAATCTTGATTCCAGCTTGTGCTTCATCCAGCCTGGCATTCTGCATGATGTACTCTGCATATAAGTTAAATAAGCAGGGTGACAAGCCTTGGTCTACTCCTTTCCCTTTTTTGAAAGTGATTCTGTGGAACTTATATACACTTTTTATATTATTTTCTTTTTTTTTTTTAAAGAACAGACTACTTAAGTGTAGTCACCATAATCACCAAGGTGCAACAGAGAGTCAGGAATTGAAGCAGAAATGAGAGTAATTGTAATCTAATAATATATGAGACTGATGCTGAAGCTCCAATACTTTGGCCACCTGATGTGAAGAAAACTTGACTCATTGAAAAAGACCCTGATGCTGGAAAAGACTGAAGACAGAAGAAGAAGAGGGTGACAGAGGATGAGATGGTTGGATGGCATCACAGATTCAGTGGATATGAACTTGGGAAAACTCCAGGAGATGGTGAGGGACAGGAAAGCATGGCATGTTGCAGTCCATGGGGTTGCGAAGAGTCGGACACAACTTGGTGGCCAAACAACAACAATAGGAATATCAAAGTCACTCTCACGTTACACAGCACCCCAGGACAGCTGGCCTCAAAATCAACACATATAAATGGACCATCTTCTATGTATATGGTATCTAGTATTGCTACTAAATTCTAATAAACCAAGGCATAAATGTTTATCTAATGAATAAATATATGAATAAGTCTCCCAAGTAGTTGTTAAAAATCCTAATGTCACACAGATTTATATTTGGTTATATAAAAAGTTGTACCAATAATTATAATTAGAAAAACAATAAGTATTATATATTTTTTTTCATTAAGTGTTACATAAATCCTAGAAACTAGGTACTAAACTTAGGCTATTTACACTTTAGAGATAGAAACTAAGGCTCAGAGAGGAATTTGGGGTCCAAGTCTGGCTAATTCCAGACCCTGGTGTTTCTTCTCATGTAGAGCAGTGAATCACTATTCATTATATGAATGAATTATATGAATCACTATTCATATAATTGGGTGGGTCTCACAATCACCCTGATGCTGGAAAAGATTGAAGACAAAGAAAGAGGCAGCAATGGTTGAGATGGTTAGATAGCATCACCAACTCAATGGGCAAGAATATGAGCAATCTGTGGGAGATAGTTGGGCTTCCCAGGCGGCACAGTGGGAAAACATTGGCCTGCCAAAATAGGAGATGCAAGTTTGATCCCTGGGGCAGGAAGATCCCCTGGAGGAGGAAATGGCAACACACTCCAATCCTCTTGACTGGAGAAGCCCATGGACAGAAGAGCCTGGCAGGCTACAGTCCATGGGGCAGCAAGAGTCTAACTGACTTAGCAACTAAACAATAACAACAACTGGAGAGCTGATAACACAGAAGGCTCAATGAAGGTCAGATTTGGTCTTTATTTTATTTTTCCCCCTCAAGTTCGTCACAGTTCACTAAGTTCACTGCAGAATTCCATGGACAGGGCAGCCTGGCAGGCTACAGTCCATGGGGTCACAAAGAGTCAGACACGACTGAGCGACTAACCACTTTCACACTTCCATTACAATTACTACAGTCCCGCAGTTTTGCTTATATTTTTATTTGTTTATTTTTATCCTTTTTGCCATTGTGGAAGTATAATTGATTCACGATGCTGTGCTGATTTCTGCTGTAGTGCAAAATGACTCAGTTCAGTCACTCAGTCATGTCTGACTATTTGCAACACCATGGACTACAGCACGCCAAGCTTCGCTGTCCATCAACAACTCCCGGAGCCTACTCAAACTCACGCCCATCTAGTCAGTGATGCCATCCAACCATCTCATCCTCTGTCGTCCCCTTCTCCTCCCGTCTTATTTCCCAGCATCAGGGTCTTTTCCAAAGAGTCAGTTCTTCATATCAGGTGGCCAAAGTATTGAAGTTTTAGCTACAGCATCAGTCCTTCCAATGAACATTCAGGACTGACGTCCTTTAGGATGGTCTGGTTGGATCTCCTTGCAGTCCAAGGGACTCTCAAAAGTTTTCTCCAATACCACAGTTCAGAAACATCAATTCTTCTGCACTCAGCTTTCTTTATAGTCCAACTCTCACATCCATACATGACTACTGGAAAAACCATAGCTTTGACTAGGTGGATCTTTGTTGGTAAAGTAATGTCTCTGCCTTTTAATAAGCTGTCTAGGTTGTTCATAGTTTTTCTTCTAAGAAGGAAGCGTCTTTTAATTGCATGACCACAGTCACCATCTGCAGTGATTTTGGAGTCCAAGAAAATAAAGTCTGTTTCCATTGTTCCCCCATCTATTTGCCATTAAGTGATGGGACTGGATGCCATGATCTTAGTTTTCTGAGTGATGAGTTTTAAGCCAGCTTTTTCACTCTACTCTTTTACTTTCATCAAGAGGCTCTTTAGTTCTTCTTTGCTTTCTGCCATAAGGGAGGTGTCATCTGCATATGTGAAGTTATTGATATGTCTCCTGGCAATCTTGATTCCAGCTTGTGCTTCATCCAGCCTGGCATTCTGCATGATGTACTCTGCATATAAGTTAAATAAGCAGGGTGACAAGCCTTGGTCTACTCCTTTCCCTTTTTTGAAAGTGATTCTGTGGAACTTATATACACTTTTTATATTATTTTCTTTTTTTTTTTTAAAGAACAGACTACTTAAGTGTAGTCACCATAATCACCAAGGTGCAACAGAGAGTCAGGAATTGAAGCAGAAATGAGAGTAATTGTAATCTAATAATATATGCATATCAATGTGTATCTGTGTGAATAACAGTCAATCGATATTTTCTTCTCATTTTCTGAAAGCTCAGAAGAAAAGTGATCTGGACAGATATCCCTTTATTATTAGTTAAATTACCTGAGTTTTAAAAGACTATGATTTCAGTTCACAGACAACACAGTAAAAATTATATTCAGGAAGAAAGGTCATCTTTTATGTGGAGTTGATGAAATGTTTTATATTAAATTCTTCTTTGTTAGACAGACAATTTTAATTTCAGAAATTAAATCTGCAGGTGATGCCAAAGCAAATATCCCATTGGGTACATGGTGAACAATATTCCTATAATCCTGGAAGTAAACTAAGATCAGCATAGACATAATGAGCAAGGTTTTAGCTAGTATTACAAAACTACCTTTATCTGATTCTTCGTTCTTTTAACAGGGGTGCTGCCCTTAAACTCCTGAAATTTGCAGTCGAGACAAGAGTGTGCAAATCAATAGACACATAATTCATCCCAGGCAGTATGTTTGGGAGGTGACCTTTCCTGCAGAGAAGGAAGAAAGCTCTCACAAATGTGTAGATGAAAGGAAAACTATCAGAGTGTCAAGAGGGGGTCAGAGGACACAGCTGCCAGCTCAGCCAGGGTGAAGCGGAGCTTGTCAGGTACTAATGGAGCTTCACGAGGCATCAGAAAGTGACCAGTAGCCTTGATTGCTGCCTTATCCACACAGCTCACGAACTGCAGGCTAGAATATCCCTGTTAGTTTACTTGGCAGGGAGGACCCAAAGCTTCCTATGCAGGAACGTGTAAACAAGAGGTGCTCTTCCTGGTCTGCCTCTAACTCAGGAAGGGCATCGTCATGATTCAGAAACACCTATCCTGGCACATCATAGGGACACAGCACTAAGAGAAGAATGAATCAGCAAATAAAAAGAAGAGGAGAAAAGACAGATGGAGTCAGAAAGAGAGAGAGGAGAGGGAGGAGAGAAAGAAAGAAAAGTGAGCAAGTAGAAGCAAGGGCAGGAAGTAGAGGATGGAGGGTGGGAAGGGGTGATGGAGACACCGACAAGGAAAAACAGCAGGGAACTCACATTCTCTCCTCCTGAGAGGATCAATCAGAATGATATATTCTGAAAACAAGTATTTGTTTTATACCTTCTTCTATTTCTATAACCCACTGTGCATTGCACACAGGTGTGCTATATCTCAGCACTGTCCTACTCTTTGCAAACCTGTGGGTTGTAGCCCGCCAGGCTCCTCTGTCCATGGGATTCTCCAGACAAGAACACTGGAGTGGGTAGCCATTCCCTTCTCCAGGGGATCGTCCCAACCCAGGGATCAAACCTGCGTCTCCTTTATCTCTTGCATTGGCACGTGGATTCTTTGCCTCTGAGCCACCAGGGGTTATATAATTCACTGTAGTATGTTAAACTGTAGACCCCCCAAAATATGTCCACTTCTTAACCTCCTGAACTTGTGAGTATGGCCTTATAGGGAAAGCATTTGGATGGTGTCTACCTAACAAGAAGTTATACTACAAATGGAGTTAAGACTCTTGAGATGAGGTCATCCTGGATTATCTGTGTTGGCCCTGAAACCCATGACAAGTATCCTCAACAGAGACACACAGAGCAGACACCCACAGAGAGAAGGGCCTTGGAGAAGACCGTGGGGATGGAGACAGAGGCTGAAGTGATGCAGGGGCTGAAGTATGTGGCCACAAGTCAAGCGATGCTTGGAGCCACCAGAAGCTGGAAAGGCAAGAAAAGATCATCGTCCAGAGCCTTCAGAGGAGGATTTGACCCTGTCAACACCTTAATTTTGGACATCTAGCCTCCAGAACTGTAATAGAATGAATTTCTCTTATTTTAACCAACAAGTTTGTGGCCACTTGTTCTGGCAACCCCAGGAAATGAATACAACCATTTGTTGCTTTTCAGTTACCCAGTCATGTCTGACTCTTCGCAAACCCATGGACTGCAGCATGGAAGGCCTCCCTGTCCCTACCATCTCCCAGAGTTTGGCCAAGTTCATGTCTTTTGCATCAGTGATGCCATCCAGCCATCTCATCCTCTGACTCCCTCTTCTCCTTCTTTCCTCAATCTTTCCCAGCATCAGGGACTTTTCCAATGAGTCAGCTGTTCGCATCAGATGACCAAAATACTGAAGCTTCAATTTCAGTATCAGTCCTTCCAGCGAGTATTCAGGGTTGATTTCCCTTAAGATCGACTGGTTTGATCTCCTGGCTATCCAAGGGACTCTCAGGAGTCTTCTCCACTGCCACTGTTTGAAGGCATTGATTCTTTGGTGTTCTGCCTTCTTTATGGTCCAGCTCTCAGGTGGTCATCTATGGTCATATGTGACCACTAGAAAGATCATAGCCTTGACTATGTGAACCTTTGTCATCAGAATACAGCCATAACAAGTCAAAAATCCCATCTATCATTCCTTCCAACTTCTCTCTCATCTGAATGACATCATTTGTTTCCCAAATATGATACACTGAGGGCTTGTGGAATATATTTAACTTGTTCAGTTCAGTTCAGTTGCTCAGTCGTGTCTGACTCTTTGCAACCCCATGAATTGCAGCATGCCTAGACATGTCCTTTCTATTTTGCCTCAGAGTATTTTAAAAGCCAACTAGAGAATCAGGAGAGTTATTTTTAAGCCCAGATTTCTAGCTTTCCTTGTAAAGATAGACAGTCTTGGAATATAGATCCCATTCCTACCATGGCAGCTGTCAGCAAGTGGCGAAGAACATCTATACCCTCAGGTGGCCTGAGCTCTTCAGCTCACAGTATCTGTTCCCCCATAACTACCACCTCTGATGGCGTCTACCTGAGTCTCTTTTATCACCAGTAGGATGGGTGTGGTTTGGTAGACACTGAGCTTTCCACTATCAAGAAAAGCATCGCTCTCTAACACACATTGGCTGAAACTTCAGCAATATACAAACTCCACTGAAATTAGAAACGTTATCTCAAGAATACATCCTTGAAAAAGCTACTATAAAGTAAGGAAAGCTGGAAAAGCATCAGGATATAAAATTGAGAGATTATTTATTTTCATATACATAAAGAAAATCACTAACAAGATGTGTCAAAGAGACAACCGCCACTTAAATAGCTACAAAAAAATCACCTATCCAAGAACAAGTGTATCTTTTCATTTAATTAGGGTGACTTTTGTCTTTCATTAGTATTTTAAAATTCCCCTTCTGTCTACTCCCTTGAAGCTAATTTGTAAGTTTTCTGTGATCTTAACAGAAAAGATTAACATTTACTTTTTCTAGAGCTAGATAAGCTGCTTTTAGCATTCATATGGAGAAAATATAAAAATCAAGAGAACTCTGAAAAAGAAGAGCAAGTGTGCATGAGTGTTTGGGGAAGCTGATGAATGGAGGTGAAGTAAAGGAAGACAAAGCCTACCAGCTATGATATTGTGACAGCAGATTATAAATATCCAGGAAGAAAAATAATAAATTTGATACAAGACCAAGGAGATCAATGGACTGTTGGAATAAAACAGAAAGTTCAGAAATAGACCCAGTTGCATATGAAAATTTCCTATAATAAAAAATAAAGGTAGTAATTCAAATCACCACAGACAGAGTAACCTTTTAATAATAATCTAACAAACATCAACCTGTAGGATATTTGTTGGTTAACAAACTTGGGAGTTCCCTGGGTGAAATTGGCCCCTGTATACCGAGGACAAGAAGAGGCCAAAGAAAGAGACAGAGCTCTTCTGCTGGGTAGGTGGCAGCTTTAATAAGACAAGGAACTTACAGACGAGGCTAGGCTTGGGTGTCCACCTGCCAGAATCTTAAAAGTTGAGAGACAGGCCTTTATACCATTCAGATGGTCTCAATTATGCCTTTTCCTCTCAAGTCTGCTTCCTGGAAAATGGCTCCCACTGTGGGAATGGTAGATCCAGCCTGAAGGTCAATTGAAGGTCAAATCCTCCAAGTAACGTCCTCCAGCATAAATGTATAAGGATTACATTGGCCCCCCGTCAGACATTTAACACTGCATTAATCCATAAGAAATATGGGAAGCAGTGCATGGATGTAACCATGGTCAGTGAATGTGGAGTTTCCAGTCTTCAAAAGAGGGGGACTTTTGCACAGTTGTATAAACTGGGGATCCTTCGCCCTTGGTTTGAGGTCACCTGCTGTGGGATGTCTGCAGTGGGTTTCCGTACATGTGGTGTGTTCTCGGATACTCTCTGCCCTGGCCCTGCCGGTATTGGGGCAGTGCTCTGGGCAGACAGCTCTTTGTCCTCTTCTCCCAGAAGCTCGAAGTTTCTGGCAGACAAAAGACTGTGCCCTGCTTATCTCTGCCTCCCCGATTCAAGTTTTTGTAAACATTTACTGAAGTAAATTGAAGTTGGAGACATGTAAATCAGTTTGGCAAGAAAATCATTACTGATCTATTGGGACAAATTTAGACTCTCAGCAGCGCCCACAAATTTGCCGGCTGTATCTACTGATGAGAGTGGTAGAAACCAGCTATTATTTTTGAGAAAACAAATAAGAATTATTGCAATGGAAATTATTCCATAAAGAACACAAATCCCATGGGGAGCATTTATGGATGAGGTGGAGGGAATAATGTTTGCAATATTATCTCACAAAATGCCTCCAAAGGGCTGTTGCATACTATTTAACGAGAGAATGCCTGCCATCTTTCATTCCTTTAAACTGCCTGGCAAACAGAAGGGCAATTTATATAATCTGAGTATACTTATATGAGAAAAAATATGGGTATAAACAGCACATGTTACATTGATATTTTAATAGTTAAAATGATTAAAAGCAGATTCTGGAACTAGAATTTTAGGGTTCAGTTCCTGACTTTGTTACTTGCTAGCTAGATGACCTTGAGCAAGTAACTTAATCACTCTAAGTTTCTCCATCTACAAAATGGATGATGATGGCACCTACTCCACAGGACTGATGGCAGGCTTCCACGTGGGGATGTGTACAGTGTTTACAACAAATTCACACTCATAGTGCAGAGTAAGAGTATAAATGTTAACTAAGTTAATAGAAAATTAACACACATATGTACACAGAAAAGGTGGTAACGAACAAGAAGAGGAAAATTAGGAAAATTAGAATTAAACTCTAGGGACTATTCATGATATACTCAATTATCATGCATAGACCTGGCTTTGAAATCACATAGACCTGAGTTTGAATCCTTGCTCTGCCAAATAAGTTATCTTCTTTAACTTATCTTATACTAATTTAATCACTCATGTTTCTATTACTTGTTCTTTGTTGCTGAATTCTACATTTGTTCACTTAGCTATTTTTTCTTTCATTCATTTATTCCAGAAAAGACTTCAATCGACACTTTCATTTTCTCATGTATAAAATGAGGATGGTAGTACTTTCCTTATAGATTGATGTAAAGATTAAAAATATTAAGTCAAAGGCCACTATAATCTTAAAGTTGCAGAGTAAATGATGGTTTATTTTCTCTTGTTAATGTGTACAGTTTTTTTTCAATTGAAGTATAGTTGGTTATATTGTGTTAATTTCAGGTGTACAGAAAAATGAATCAATTATGTAATTTTTTTAGATTCCTTTACATTGTAGATTACAAATTATTGAATACAGTCCCCTATGCTACATGGTAGGTCATTGTTGCTTATCTATTTTATGTATAGTAGTGTTTATCTGTTATTCCCAAACTCCTAATTTACCCTCCTTTCCCTTTTCCTTCCCCTTTGGCAACTATACATTTGTTTTTTCTAGGTCTGCAGTTTTAGTATCAGTTATAGACACTAGAAAGTAAGTCCCTCATTGTTCTCCTATGCCATGTACAATCATGTCAACTTCAAAAAATGAGCATCTGTTGCTTTGTGGGCAGGAGAAGGCAATGGCATCCCACTCCAGTACTCTTGCCAGGAAAATCCCATGGACGGAGAGCCTGGTAGGCTGCAGTCCATGGGGTTGTGAAGAGTCAGACACGACTGAGTGACTTCATTTTTCACTTTTCACTTTTATGCATTGGAGAAGGAAATGGCAACCCACTCCAGTGTTCTTGCCTGGAGAATCCCAGGGATGGGGGGGCCTGGTGGGCTGCCATCTATGGAGTCGTACAGAGCTGGACACGACTGAAGCGACTTAGCAGCAGCAGGATGCGCAGGTCAGTAGAGATGAAAGATACAAGGCCATCCCTTTAGCAGATCCTTTAGGAAGTTAAGAATTGAAGAGGCCAGCTCCAGGAGGCCACAAGCTGCTTCTGCAGTGTGTGAACTGGGTGGTGAGTCAGGGCATGTTAGAAGATCCCTGCTCTTCTTTCTGCTACCCAACTCATACCATGAAGCTCAACTTGAAACCCTTACTTCACTGTTTGAATATTCTGTACAGAACCCTGGTGAAGAACCTGACTCAGAAGCACCAGTCACCAAGATTACAGCATTACTCTTTGGTTTGGGTATTTATTATCAATGTTGTAATTTCTTGCATTCCTCCCATTCTATCTTCTTCATCTTCCCCTTCCTACATTCATACTATTTTCAAGATGTCTCATTTTTCCATATCTTTCTTTCCTCCCCAGTAACAATGAATATCAGAGCTGTGACACTACATTTGAGCAATCTTGATTGCATCAATCTTTACCATGACAGATACTGATACTACTTATCAAAAGTCATTTAAAAAAAAGGTGCCAACTCTTTGCTCTATCAATTTTACTTCAAGATACATATGCTCATAGAAGTAGAACACGCATTTGCTTTTTCAGAAAAAAATGTGTCAATTGCTAGGTGATATTAAGGAATTTTTAATTTTTTCAGATGTGATATATATAGCATGGTGATTATAGAATTCTTATCAATTAGAAATGCATTCTGAAATATTTTAGATAAGAAGACATAATGTCTGAAATTTAATCTGGTAAGAAGACATAATGTCTGAAATTCAAATTCAATTGTCCCTTCACAGGAAAAGTTCAGAGGGGACACTTATACCTGATTTACAGGATACTGATGGCATTTAAAACATGGTGATCAGTTCATGAGAGGTTATTTACACAATTTTCTATACTTTTATCTATGTTTGATAAATTCTGTAATAGAATATTTTAAAATTGCTATGAAAATGAAGATTTGAGCACTGTGGAAAATTCTGAAAGAGATGGGAATACCAGAACACCTGACCTGCCTCTTGAGAACTCTGTATGCAGGTCAGGAAGCAACAGTTAGAACTGGACATGGAACAACAGACTGGTTCCAAATAGGAAAAGGAGTATGTCAAGGCTGTATATTGTCACCCTGCTTATTTAACTTCTATGCAGAGTACATCATGAGAAATGCTGGCCTGGAAGAAACACAAGCTGGAATCAAGATTGCCAGGAGAAAGAAATATCAATACCCTCAGATATGCAGATGACACCACCCTTATGGCAGAAAGTGAAGAGGAACTAAAAAGCCTCTTGATGAAAGTGAAAGAGGAGAGTGAAAAAGTTGGCTTAAAGCTCAACATTCAGAAAATGAAGATCATGGCATCTGGTCCCATCACTTCATGGGAAATAGATGGGGAAACAGTGGAAACATGAATAACAATGAAAACACAGAACCATCACAAATACTCTGAAGACATGACTAAACAGTATTTATATGATGCAAGTATATGCAGTCATTAGAATTTGATGACAGCAAAGTATTAGGTTAGGGCAAAAGTAAGTGCGGTTTTATATTGTTGACCTTTGCCATTTTATATGGGAATACATTCTTAAATAAATGTGGTTATGTTATACATCATTTCAATACCTATTTCTCACTTTATATTTATTTTGCTAATGACTTATTACTTGCTATCTCTTAGTCACTCAGTCATATCCGACTCTCTGTGACCCCATTGGCTACTGTGGTCCACCAGACTCCTCTGTCCGTGGAATTCTTCAGGCAGAAATACTGGAGTGGGTTGCCATTCCCTTCTCCAGGGAATCTTCCCACCCCAGGGAACAAACCTGGGTTTCCTGCATTGCAGGTGGTTTCTTTACCAACTGAGCCACCAGGGAAGCCCATTTGCTGTTTATTTTATATTTATTTTGGACTAGGGAAATGATGTTAGATGAAAAGCAAATTTCAGTGATTTTCACATTTGAGTTCAAAATGGGTCATAAAGCAGTGGAGACAACTCATAACATTAACAACACATTTGGATGAGAAGCTGCTAATGAACATAGAGTGTAGGGCTGGTTCAAGAAGATTTGTAAAGAGGATGAGAGCCTTGAAGATGAGCAGTGCAGCAGCCAGCCATCAGAAGTTGACAGTGACCAACTGGGAGCCATCACTGAAGCTGATCCTCTTACAAGTACATGAGAAGTTGTCAAAGAACTCAGTGTAAGCATTCTATGGTCATCCAACATTTGAGGATAATTTGAAAAATGAAAAAAGCCCAATAAGTATGAGTTGACTGCAATTTTTTTAAAAAAGTCATTTTTGATCGGATTGTGTCATGTGACAAAAAGTGGATTTTATATAACAACTAGTGATGACCAGCTCAGTGGCTGGACCAAAAAGAAGCTCCAAAGCACTTCTGAAAGCCAAACATGCACCAAAAAATGGTCATAGTCACTGTTTGGTGGTCTGCTGCCCGGCTGATCCAATACAGCTTTCTGAATCCCAGTGAGGCCATTATATCTGAGAAGTATGCTCAGCAAATCAGTGAGAAAACGGCCAAGTCTGCAGCCGGCATTGGCCAACAAAAAGGGCCTGATTCTTCCCCATGACAATGCCCGACTGCACTTCACACAACCAATTTTACAAAAGTTGAACAAACTGGGCTACAGAGTTTTGCCTCATCTACCATATTCACCTGGCCTCTTGCCAACCAGCTAGCACTTCTTCAAGCATCTTAACAACATTTTTTTTTTGTAGAGAAAAGACTTCCATAACCAGCAGAATGCAAAAAATGCTTTCCAAAATTTCACTGAATCCTGAAGCATGGATTTTTAATCTACAGGAATAAACAAACATTTCTTGCTAGCAAAAATGCATTGATTGTAATGGTTCCTATTTTGATTAATAAAGATGTGTTTGAGCCTAGTTATAATGATTTAAAATTCACAGCCTAAAACCACAATTAGTTTTTCATCAACCTAATATAATTTTAAGAGTATACCTAGGAACCAAAAATTCAATTTAGTGTACTGTATTAAAATTTTAAAAATAATTTGATAGTATGGCTATTTTTTATATGTAATACTCATCAAAATCAATAGTTGGTTATTACTAGAGAGTAGATGATGTTTATTTTACTTTAGCTCAACCATGTTTTCCATTTCTTTTTATATTATGATACATTATATATATATATAAACACATACACATATAAAAAACATGTATATATGTATATATACATATGCTTTAAAATATATATTACCAAAATATTAATATACACCCTTTCCCCATACTATTCAGTTTCCTGCAAGAAATAATACTTTGCAGAAGAACAGCTTTCCTCCAAGGTAAGTTAATTTCTGCTTCCATATATATCAGATTTTCACAAGTACAATTTATGAATCTGTTATTTATGACTTTATGTAAAGTATAGTAAATATATTCATGTCATCATTTCCTGCATCTATAACCATAGCAGACATCACCAATCAATCATGATAATCAGTCATAAGGAGCCTGGTCTCCAACACCTACAGTCAGTGCTTCAGAAAGCTAATGTTTATCAGGCTTTTTATAACATATATTTATGTACCATCCTTGATGAAGTGAAGTGAAATGAAGTGAAAATCGCTCAGTCATGTCCGACTCTTTGTGACCCCATGGATTATTCGGTCCATGGAATTCTCCAGGCCAGAATACTGGAGTGGGTAGCCTTTCCCTTCTCCAGGGCATCTTCCTGACCCAGGGATTGAAGCCAGGTCTCCCACATTGCAAGCAGATTCTTTACCAGCTGAGCCACAAGGGAAGCCCAAGAATACTGGAGTGGGTAGCCTATCTCTTCTCCAATACATCTTCCCAACCCAGGAAATGAATCAGGGTCCCCTGCATTGCAGATGGATTCTTTACCAACTGAACTCTCAGGGAAGCCTGCCATCCTTTATATGATTGTATATTTTCAAGCAATTATTCCTGGAAATTTACTGTATATCAGTCTAAATATTTTTCTTATATATGGATATTTAAATAAGTTAATGATAATACAATCTAATACTTAATAGTTGACTATAATTCTTAAAGTTTTGGCCTGAATACCTTGCATGGATTTCACATAATGGACATCACTTAAAAAACATCATTCTCTGCTCTCAAAGAACTCTCAGTCCAATAATATATCTTGGAAAATACTAAGGAAAACCATATGGTGCTTTTGCCAAATATAATCTGCTAAGTACATTCATGAAATCGATGTGGCAGATTGTAGAGATTATCTTTATGGAAAAACAAGAATGGTAGGGTGTGTTGCAAACATTGCTTATTGATTAGTCAGTGTCTTTGACTTGATTTTATTGTTTGCCTTATAAAGGTGTTTTTTTTTTTTTTTTCCTTATAGCTCTTCAAAGAGTTTAGATTTCCTATGAGTTTCTAGTAGGTCCCAAGAGGCTTTCTGGTAGGCGAGAAGAATTAGGTTGAATGTTCCTAAATTTCAGAGAACACACAACTAGATATTCTATCTCTGTTGCCATCAATATTGAAGACCTGCCTTACGATTATTAGATCTCAGGGCAGTTCCTTATCTTTTTTTCAAAAAGCAAATCTTCAAGAATCTACCAGAGTTCCTTTTCTGTCTCCTAAACTGTAAGACCCTGTCTTAATTTCTATACTTTCTCAATATCCAGGAAGAAACTAGAAAGTAAGTTCTCACAGAGGCGGTTGGCCCTATTACCTAGCTAGAGAGGTCATATGAAATCAAAGACAATCACCAAAGATCTGATAGGAAAGTTCCTGAAATTGATCCATCTTTCATAGAGGACAGCCTTTAAATGGGAAGAGCAGTGTTTGCCAGGACCTGAGGCTACAGATGCATCCACCTTGGACTGACAACAACGCACAGATCCTCATGGGTGCAGAGCTCTTTTTTCCAGGAACTGACCTCTGTTCTAAATGAGTGCTTGCAGAGTGTTGTATGTCTAGAACAGAATTCATAGACCTGGTTATTCAGTGGAACTCTACTTGGACTCCAAGTCAGATCAACTAAATCTCAGAGTATCTGCTAGTGGGCTTAGGCACTGACTTTCTAACTCCCCAGGTAACTCTTACGTGCAGTCTGGGTTGACAAAACCTGCTCTAGAATATTATCTGATTTGATCACTCAAATGTCCATTTTTACACACAGCCTCAGAAGAGTGGTCCAAGGGATATCAGAAACAGAAGACAAGGTACTTTGAGTGTATCCATTTTTGCTATATGTATCAAGATTACATGCTCAAATGTCTTCAGAAACATCAAATAAGTATTGAAGCATGTTGCCATAATTGACTGCATCTCAGTGCCAGTCTTTGAAAAGTATCCATTATATGAAAGGTTTCCAAGATTTTAATCAATAATACCTTGATATATAAGGAATATACATATGTTTAATCAAGCTTCAAAACATTCTAATGAATGCAAGATCATGTTTGTTTCCATAGTAAATTTTGTAAACATTTGTCTAGCATATATGTATATATAATTATACATGAAATTTAAATTATTAAACATTTTTGCACTACATATATAATACAGAAATGTTTAAGAATTTTCTGAGTCATACTTAATTACCATGTTTACATTCATGTATATATATATATATGATTTTCCAACAATCATGACCTTAAATAATGAATTTAACCCAGAGAAAGCAATGCAGAGTTCAACAAATGGAATTTCTACCTATTTTTGCAGCCAATACAAAGCAAAAACCAGGCAAAGTTGTCAGAAAATTATTCTGCATCGTGGAAGCTTCACATTTTATCTTTAATAACTGTACAAGAACCACGTTGCCTGGTTACCATCTTCATTTTGTACTATGATCTAAAAATGTCTCAGCAGCCAGAAGTTTTTGGTGAGCTCCACACCTAAACTTATATAATCAAACATCTATAACATCCAGAAGGAATTTTATTCAAAATGATATTCCATCTTCTTCCTAGTCATAGATTTAGCCACTGACTAAAGACTAAGTGAAAGAAAAAGAAAAAGAAAAAAAAAACATATTGAAGGAAGGGCTTTAGTTATGTTGATTGGAGAGACAGGAAAAAAAAAAAAAAAAAGACAAGATAAAAATAAGGAAGAGAAAACCTGGTAGAATAATCATTCTAGTGTCCCAAATATGTGACCGTTACTAGTTGAATTACTTGTAATATAAATCAAAAGGAGAAGAAAACATGTAGACCAAGAAAAGCTTACTACTTAAAATATTACCTAATAATTTATGACATAGGTGACTTTTATTTGGGGGTACTTTTCAGGTTTTAGCAAAACTGTTCAACATCTTCATTTTTTGATTTCTACCTTAGCAGCTCCTAGTGCCTGCTATTTTGATGTATATTTTCTGTGTGTTATTTACCATACTAATAAAGACATCATACTTTCAGAAATGTAAAAACAGCCTGAGCATAGCTGTCCCATGTGAATAGATGTCTTCATGCAGAGATCGAGTTCAGGAAGCAGATTCAGGCCATTTTGTCCTTTCACCTCCCATTACCAAGGTATTTCTGAGATGGAGACACTGCCTGAGTTATTACAATGAGAATGGTTATTTGTTCTGAACTCTGCTCTCCTCTGCTTTGGGGTTATATCCTATTTCTAGGAATCTAGAAATAGATTCCTACACATTCTTACACATTCATATGGTTATACTACATGTCCACTAACTGAGTGATGGTTGAGTGTCTAACTCAATCAGGGTCAGTCAACTTCCCTTTCTTAGGAACTCAAAATTGGAAAAGATAAAATTTCAGTTTCAACCCAGACTCCTTTAATAGTAGGAGGTAAACTCAGATACGTTCCTGACAGCAACCGAATAGACTGGACGGTTGAAATAGTTGGTTTGCTTTGCAAGAGCAAAATGAGCCCATCAGAGGCCAAGAGAGAAGAGACATGGAGATTAAAAAAAAAAGAATGTCAGGACTTCCTTTCCTTGGTGGTCCAGTGGATAAGACTCCATACTTTGAACAGAGGATGCCAGGGTTCGAAACCTGGTTGGGGAACTAGATCCCACATGCTGCAACTAAGTTCATACGCCACAACGAAAGAACTGCATACCACAGGAAGATGGAAGATCCCAGGCGCCACAACCAAGACCCAGCACAGCCAAGTAAAATAAATATTTTTAAAAAGAGGAGTGTCTTGTGCTTTCTATAGGGCTCAAATATGTGGTTCTAATCTGTTTCTAATACCTGGATATATTCTTTTCCCTTGGGTGCTATAAGACATCTCTTTACGATAAATCATCCCACTTCCTTTGTGCTTGGACAAACCCCAATGGGTATCTTCCATCGATTGCCAATTACCAGGGTTGTAACTAATATTGATGTAGGGATAAGTCAGATATGGATCTTGTTCTCAAGGAGATTGCCAAGCAGGAGGATACACACAGATAATTTTAACCAAAGGGAGAAAGTTTCAGAAGTTATAGAGATGAGATGATAGATAATTTCCCAAGAACAAGCAAACATCCTGGCGCTGGTAAAGGTAGATCAGGAAAGCTTCTTAGCACAGTGAGATCTAATCAATGTCTAGAACATGTCTAATATGATAACCAACACTTTTTTCTTTCAGTTTTTTTCCTAGGTAATTGGTGTTACAGAAGTACAAGTTCAGTTTTCTGCCTTTTGGTTCAGGCACAGAAATCCTTGCTTTTCCTCCCACTGTGGAACACTGCTGGAGGGAGGGCTTCATGCTCTGTAGTTTATTTATTGATTTTTTTTTATTTAACCAATTTTCGTGTTTATTTTTTTTACATCTTTTTTTTTTTTTTTTTTTTTTATTTTACAATACTGTATTGGTTTTGCCATACATCAACATGAATCCGCCACGGGTATACACGTGTTCTCAATCTTGAATTCCCCTCCCACCTCCCTCCCCATACCATCTCTCTGTAGTTTAGCATAGCAATGGGATGGACTTGGTATTCAAACGATACGGCAATATAATAAACATGGTGTCACCTTGAACATGATGCTTCCCACAACTAAACATGGCCAGCACTGTTTGTACCAGAGCCCTGCTGATGGCTTTCCCCTCCTCTAAGGGGCAGGCAGCAGCTGAGTGCTATGGGAGAGTTCTGTGACCATTACAGGCAAAACCTGTGCTTGCTAACCCAGGTCTGTGGCATTATCCAAAGGAATACCTCCCCATTTTAGTCACCAGGGATTGCTCTTTTGTTATCTGAACTTCAAATGTGTCTTGGATAAAATCCAAAAATAGCATAATAGAGCAAGTAATCACAGCAGACATTACTTAAAGCAAAAGGCCCCACAGCAGAGAAATTATGAAAACATACAATACATAATCTTCACCCCTAAGTCACTTTCAGTCTTTGAAAATAGATAAGAAAATAAAAAAAAAAAACAATAATGAGTAATGATTACTGAAAAAATATAAACCATTATCCTGGGCTTAGGGTTAAATGTGTTACTTCAGTCTTCACAAACACTGTATGAGTTCAGTTCAGTTGCTCAGTTGTGTCTGACTCTTTGCGACCCCATGAATCGCAGCACGCCAGGTCTCCCTATCTATCACCAATTCCCCGAATTCACTCAAACTCATGTCCATCGAGTCGGTGATGCCATCCAGCCATCTCATCCTCTATTGTCCCCCCTTCTCCTCCTGCCCCCAATCCCTCCCAGCATCAGAGTCTTTTCCAATGAGTCAACTCTTCGCATGAGGTGGCCAAAGTACTGGAGTTTCAGCTTTAGCATCATTTCTTCCAAAGAACACACAGGACTGATCTTCTTTAGAATGGACTGGTTGGATCTCCTTGCAGTCCAAGGGACTCTCAAGAGTCTTCTCCAACACCACAGTTCAAAAGCATCAATTCTTCGGCACTCAGCTTTCTTCACAGTCCAACTCTCACATCCATACAAGACCACAGGAAAAACCATAGCTTCAACTAGACGGACCTTTGTTGGCAAAGTAATGTCTCTGCTTTTGAATATACTATCTAGGTTGGTCATAACTTTTCTTCCAAGGAGTAAGCGTCTTTTAATTTCATGGCTGCAGTCACCATCTGCAGTGATTTTGGAGCCCCCCAAAATAAAGTCTGATACTGTTTCCACTGTTTCCCCATCTATTTCCCATAAAGTGATGGGACCAGATGCCATGATCTTCATTTTCTGAATGTTGAGCTTTAAGCCAACTTTTTCACTCTCCTTTGTATGAGTTAGCCATCATTATTATACCCATTTTGTGAATGAATACACTGAAACTTACATAGTGTAAATAAGTTGCCCAAAGGCTCATATCTAATGAGCAGAACCTGAACACAATCTGCCTCATTCCAAAGGGTAAACTCCCAGCCATGATGCAAGAAGAAATGAGAAAAGAAATCCATATAAAATTTTGAAAAGTGCTCTATTAATGTTACAGGAATTCAGGGACAGAAGGGGAATGCCATACTAGAGTTATCTCTATTTATACCATGGAGGAACTGTGATCTAAGTCCCACCTTGAAGATGCAGACTCATATACATGGGAAGGACTACAGATGGCAGAGGATAAAAACAGTAATAAAGGGGTGAGATGGTTGTATTGTACATGTTTCTGGGTGAGGAATAGACCAATTTGACCACAATGAAGCCTTTATGCAAAGAATCTTACATAAAGATGCTATGGAATCAGATGCCGGAGGGTCATAAAGCCAAGGAGATTAGATATTATCTCACAAGCATTGTGAAGTCATCGAGGGTTGGTTCTTAAAGATTGGATACCACGATAACAGGAGGACTTGAGGAGGACTGCACTAGCAAGAGCGGGAGAAAGGTTCTCATTTGTTGAGTGCCAGTGTGACTGAAGCATTCAATGAGAGGTCTACTATGACTCCTGTCATACCCTGGAATGTAGAAACTATCATGCCCATACTTGGATCTCAGGGAAGATGCCTCTTTTGAGGTCATCAAATGGCAAAGGTAGACACAATATTTTCGTCCTAGCCTGTTTACTTGAAAACCTAGACTCTTAATTAACTATTCAGTGTGAAAATACTAAGCAAAGAGACATTGGAAGTCTATAATAAAAATTAACACTGATGAGCATTTAATATTTCCAGGTTCTATGTGACATACATGAAATGATGTATTTAAATCTTCACAAAGACCTGACATATGAACAGAATTAACCACATTTTTCAGATGAGAAAAGCGAAGCAGAGATAGCTTGGGTCATTTGCCCATGGAGATGGGCAAAACATTCTATCGTTTCTGGAGGAAATGGGGTTTCATCTAGATTCTCTGGTTCTAGAGTTTGTGCTCATTGTTCTCCTATGAGCCTTTCAATTACAGAGGCAATTGACCAACTAATGAGCATGTCAACTAGAGTAGAAAATCTGATGGGTATTGATGGAAAACAAGAACCTGCAGGGAAGAAAAAACAGATACTTGGTAATTCAATCTAAAGTCTGGAGAAAAAAAATGGTTGAAGTTGAGCATAGGTTCAAGAATGACTTGAGATAATAATTGGTTGATTATTTGAGGATTTTTTTTTTTAGAAAAATGGTGTGATTTCCAAATCACTGTGCTTTAGGTGATGGTTGAGCCATGAAGGGAAATGCACTGAAGCTTAAAGCTATAGATTCAGAAGTCAAGAACTGAGAGAAAGAATATGTTTAAGAATTTTTTTAAAAAAAGAAAAAAAATGTATAAAGAAAGGAGAATGACACATGAAGAAAAGGAGCCATGAGAAAGGCCTGAGCTTAAGAACATCAAAGGGAAACACAGGAATCATCAATGGAGATCAGAGGAAATTGTCAGAAACAAGCCGAGGCCCTGTAATACTTGTAGAGTCTCATGGCTGAGTAAAATCTGGGGTCATCGTCATGAGCGTGTGATCTACCACTCACATAGGACTTCAGGTTTAGAAAGCCTCAGTGAGTGCTTCAGTTTAATGCATCGGTCAGATCAGTCAGTTCAGTCGTATCTGACTCTTTGCAACCCCATGGACTGCAGCACACCAGGCTTCCCTGCGCATCACCAACTCCCAGAGCCTACTCAATGTCATGTCCATCATGTTGGTGATGCCATCCAACAATCTCAGCTTCTGTTGTCCCCTCTACTTCTGCCTTCAATCTTTCCCAGCATCAGGGTCTTTTCCAATGAGTTGGTTCTTTGCATTAGGTGGCCAAAATATTGGAGTTTCAGCTTCAGCATCAGTCTTCCAATGAATATTCAGGACTGATCTCTCTTAGGATGGACTGGCTGGATCTCTTTGCAGTCCAGGGGACTCTCAAGAGTCTTCTACAGCACCAGAGTTAAAAGCATCAGTTCTTCGGCACTCAGCTTTCTTTCTCACATGTCATCATCTTGAAATTCTTAATAATTTTTGAACAAGGGTCCTGTTCTTACTTTACACTGGAGTCCACAAAAATATGTAGCCAATCCTAAGATCTCAGGTCTTATCTTTTCCAATTCTCAGTCAATAAATTTTTCTTTAAAATTTTCCCATCTATGGGCTATCAAATTTCTCTATTAATATATCCATTCACAAGGAACTTGCTATATCTTGGGAATAGCTCCTCGCTGAGTAGATTCTTGGGCTTATAGGAACCTTTTTCTGTATTCCTATATGCCACCTCATGCAAAGAGTTGACACATTGGAAAAGACTCTGAGGCTGGGAGGGATTGGGGGCAGGAGAAGAAGGGGACGACCGAGGATGAGATGGCTGGATGGCATCACTGACTCGATGGATGTGAGCCTAAGTGAACTCCAGGAGTTGGTGATGAACAGGGAGGCCTGGCATGCTGCGATTCAGGGGGTCACAAAGAGTCGGACACGACTGAGAGACTGAACTGAACTGAACTGATGCTTATTTTGGTAATCTAACATTTGTTTCTCTATAATGTGTATACAGTTGTCTTGGTCCTACATTGGAAGAAACAAAGTATAAGTTTTAATTGTGTTGCTATGTCACTTCTTTCATGATTTACCTGATTTCAAACATTTTGCCCCATAAACACTCTATAATCTTTCCTGCCAACTACCGAGAATGTGGTTAGCACATCGTAGGCACTCTGTAAATACTAATGAATGGAAGTGGTTCTGAACCACTTACCTTAGATGGTTTCTCAATGTATTAATATTTATGGGTCAAGCCATCCAACTTAACGCTTCTGAATATGCATCATTTTAAATTGAAATTAATCTCCACATGGCAACCCCAAACGTTATTAGAAGGACAAGGATCATTTTTACACAGAATCTTCTCATTTTCTTCAACTTTCTCTAAAATGATAAGGCAGGGTTTTTCCATCACTCAGGTCACTTGTAACTTGGGTATGTGCCACATATTTGAGGCCCCATCTAACTAGGGGGGGCTGTCCTGTGCATCGCCGGATGGTGAGCACCATCCCAGGTTTTTTACCCATTAAATGCCAGCAGCATCTTCTCCACCACAAAGTGACAAACAGATGTCTCCAGACATCGTCAGATGTTTCCTGGGAGCAGAATCACTGTTGGATGAGAACCACTGATTAAAACAAAACAACTCTACACAATGTCTTTAATAGAGGTACAGTATTTGCTTCACTGAATTACAGGTTTCTTTAAATCATCTTAAAAATGAATGTTAAAAAAATGTGTCTAGTGTATGACATCATGTTTCTCAAGTTACATATGAGTTTTATGATGCATGGAAGGATGATAATTAAAATTTCAATACAGTAAACTTCCCTGAATAGGGTGAGCTTCAGTTTCCTCTTTATACTTTTTTTTAGGGGTTGGAGGGGATTTATTCCTTATTCACATTTTCCATGCTCTTTACGTTGTTAATAAGAAAAAAGTTTTATAATCAGAGGAAAAAAGTGTTTAAATTTTGAAATAAAAAAACGAACATGTGGATGGGAAGGGGGTAAAGCCTGACACATTCAAGGAAGATTAACAAGACAGATTCCTGTGTGACTCTGTTTCCCCTTTGTTTACAAAGAACTCATATCCTATAGTTTATAGGAGAGGGTCTACGAAGACCATAGATAAAGAAGAAACATGATGTTTTGGGTTTAATCTTTTTTTTTTTTTTTAACTAGGTGAAAAAATGAGGAAAAGAAGAGATGCTGAATTAAACTCTGTACTTGACTTGGAAGAGAAAAAAATCAAGCAAGAAAAGTTATTTAAAATATATTTTAAGAACAAATGTGGACCCTATTTAGTGAATATGATGTGATTCAAATGAATAACAGAAAAGTAAATGAAGCTGTTCAAAGTCTATTTTGACTTTGTTTTTTCATTCAAAGAAAATTATACTTAGAGTAGGAAAAAAAAATATATATATATATATATATATAATGGGAACTAAATCTCCAACCAGCTGAGGACAGACTAAGAGGGTGTCCTGTCACTTTTAATGAGTTCAAATTTAGGTCTAGACCAATTATACTATGAATATGCTGGTAGGATTGAAGGAAGACTTCCAGAAATTGATGACAACTCTAAGAATTCGAGAGTTGCCATCTCAGACCGAAAAAAGAAAATATTTCCCCTGTCTTAAAAAGGACAGGATAAAGAAAAATGAATTGTAGAAAAAAATGATGCCATACTGTGGAAAATTTCTACACTTAAATCAAGTGATAGGTAAACATAATAAAATAATTTAATGGGTCTTGACAAAAACAAGGTGCACGGAGCTACTCTTTCAGTGACCGGGCAAGATATGCAGAAGAACATGTAGAACATTTTATGTGTCCTCATTGGGCATGTTCATTTCATTACCATCTTTTACAGATCCCACGAACACACAAAAGAATGCTGTGAAGATGCAAACTATTACATAAGACGGATAAACAACATTCTACTGTATAGTTCAGGGAACTATATTCAATACTCTGTGTTAAACCAGATGGGAGAAGAATATGAAAAAACAATGTGTGTGCATATGTGTGTGTGTGTGTAACTGATTTACTTTGCTAACACAACACTGTAATTCAACTATACTGAAATTTTAAAAAAAATGTAAAAAAATGCTGTGTAAATCTACCATGTGGAGAGATGTGAGTAGGTTGATTTACAGATGATTGAACTAAATACTATTGTTGACTAATGATTCAAAACAGAGCACTAAGGCAAAGCAGTAGAAAGGACACAGCTTTTGGAATCAGGCAAATCTGGGTTCACATTCAGGCTCTATTCCCTCAGAGCCCTGTGACCTTGGGAATGTTGTTTAAATTTTTCTAAGGCTGGGCTTAGCTCTAAGGTAAGGATAGCAATAATGACTTGGGATTTCAAACAACAACACTTTCCAACATTATATAAAACGGTACTGTAAAATACGTAGTGTCGAAGCTGAGGAAAATTTACCATTTGATTATTGCTATAATTATCATTACTGATACTGAGTATTACCACGACCACTACATCTGAGGAGAGGTAACTAAACAGTATGTTCCTGCGACCTCTCCCTGGCCTCGATCTTCTCATGGTTCTCATCAACAGCTGACTGAATTAAGACTTAGTTCATACACTGAATGTATTCTTCTGCAGCTGGAAATGTAGAAGAAAGTTAAGTGTGTGCTAGGAGACACACAGAGTCAGAAATGAATGAGATGAAATTCAGTGGAACAAATATGCATACTCAAAAAGCCATTTTAATTGTATAATGCACATGAAGAAAACTGCATAAAACTTAAATGTATGGTAGAATGAATACTTATAAACCAAGCATCTGTGCAACCAACAAGCAGGTCAAGGAGGATAACACTGCTCGCCCCCAGGAGCTGTCCCTTTACCATTGCATTCCATGTTTTTCTTTATTATTTTAGCCTACAGTACACACCAGGTACAATGGAGAAACGCAGTATAATATTTTGAACTTGATATAAATGAAGTATACTGCATGCACTTAGTATTTTGCATTTTTTGATCAATGTTTTGTTACAATATGAACAGTCATTCGTATAGATGCAATCCATTATGGCTCATTTATTTTTATTATATAGTTTCCAGGATAAGCATGTATCACAGTGTTTTTATCCTTTCTGTCACTGGTAGATGATTTAAGTTGCTTCCAATCTCTGTCTTTTGTTGATAAGAATGCTATGGATATTTTTGTTCAGGTCTTACAGTATATTTGTGTGCATGTGGAACAATAATCATAAAAATATATTATAGTTGTTATTTAAATTATTTTCTATTTTCCATTGTCAAGACATACAACCTAAATCATGAAAGTTAAATCTATTCTTTTGACACCTCTGTATATAAAGAGATACGTAGAAAGACGATTCAAAAACTTTA
>SJYT01012535.1:33634-74998 GCA_006410635.1 Cephalophus harveyi
TTCCAAGGTCCAAAGCCCCTTATGCTGGGAGACAATCTCTATACTGGCCCAGTAAAGGAGAAAGGTGGTTTGCTTTGGGTGATCCTTCAACTGGGAACCCATCTGAAATGGATCCTTTGGGGCTGTCATCATGGAAATCATTGGTGAGCTACCCAAGAGAAGTCTCCTGTTCAGGGGTGGGGACAGAAAAACTGAAGAATCAGAGAAAGTGAGTACAGAAGTGATCAAGAAGTTTGCTTAAAAAGGAGAAGCGGATGCAGGGGAGGAGGGAGAAGTAAGTACATGTCTTTAGGCTGAAGGGAGACGACAGAAGGGAGATGTGTATAAGAGACAGCTATATGATCAAATGGAACTCAGTTTAATTTCCCAGAAATATATTTTTCCTTATTTTTATAAAGGATTTTTAGGGTATTGTTTGCATTTTTAAAAGGTGTCTTTAATTTCCTTCTTTACTCCTGAGTGGAAATGTGAGCACTGAATATTTGTTTGAGGTTTTACAGATGAAACAGTTTCTATTTAAAGAAAGTTTATAAAGGAAGGTTAAACATTGTCTTTTAAAGTAATTATTAGTTGAATGCATTATTAAAATATATTTGTAAGATATTTGATTTCTATAGTAAATTCCTTTCTGATGCTTACTGGGAAAAAAAGAGAAGGAAAGGGAAGGGCAATCAAAAGTTTTGATCGGGTGAAGGTGATACCCTCCTAAATGATCCCTTATATTCCAAAAGGCAGTGAGAGTTTAGCTGTTTGATGGCTTTGCAAACACCTGCACCATCCATCTAGGTAGTCACCGAACAACTGTGGCTATTGGTGGTTGAGCAATAATAATATGGCTAGAGAAGCTTAGAGGTGCTGTAAATAGAAAATACATTCAAGATTCTGAAGACTTAGTTTGATTATATGTTAAGCTGATCCTATTTTGATATATATGGTTTAAATAAAATGAATTATTAGAGATAATTTATTTTTTACTTTTCTGAATGCTATAAAATTACATATATGTTTGTATTATATTTTTACTGGACAGCACTGGTAGAGAGAAAATAAAATATTCTAAAACTTCATAGTTCTTTTCCCATTCATATATTTATTTCATTATATTCCTCAAATGAATATAAGTGTATTACTGTTTTTTGGTCTGTAATGTCATAGAAGCTCATTTTTATACTTACAGTAAGGTCCAGGTAGTTAACTTATTCCTAGTAAAAATTCTTTATATGTCTAGGTATAATAAAGAAACTCCACAAAGCTAAAGAGAGGCTAGGAAAATTATAGCTCCACTTAAAAAGGTAAACATTAAGGTTAATTAAAATAAATCTTGAGGCAGACTTCTCTATTCCCACTGTGGTATGGGTCTACTTATGTCTATTTCATTGGGCTAATTTTGGATGACTTAAATGCAGATCTGTTTCTGTTTGAATATCTTTGCCTTCCAGTGTAGTGAAGAAAGCCAAAAGATTCATTAAATAGTCTCTGAGGAAATCTATGACATTTCACACTGAACTGCTTCTTGATGGTTTATCTCAAATCTGTGTACTAAAGAGCAAACTTGGTTGGATTTCAAAACATTTTATTTCACAGGTAAATACTACTCTACAATAATTCAGTAGGAAAGAAAGTATATAAGCAGTGAGTGAATTTGTATCATTTTTTTGTATGGTTATGTACACAAGGTGTTATTTTTTAATAGCATGGAAGTGACTTACAAGCTCATTTTTCACTTTTCCCTATTTGGATCATAAAGTTTATAGTTTCAACTCCTCCCAACACCATCATCCTGTCCATTCCTATTTTTACTATGTCCTCTTCACTACCACAGTTCTGCAAACCAACCAAAGAAGCAGATGGAAAAAGAAACACAGCCGCCTATTCATCAGTCTGAGCAACTCTTAGGTGTCCAGAACTGTGCCACAAGTTGCAGGCATCTAGCTTTTCATACATATCTAAATTAATCAACTTAAATTATTTTTCATGGAAAATCACAAAGAAAAAGGGGATATGATATCTGTTTTAGGATTGATGCCTTGATAACCAATAGCTTCATGCTGAAATTTGGGGCACGATAGTCCTTGACATTGTATTTGAGTTGTTCTGATATTCAAGACCAGAGAGAAGAGCAGAACAGAAATCAGTGCAAACATATCACCAACTCAGCAGGGATAAAAATCCCAGTTAAGTTCCTTTCCTTGAGACATGGTCTGTGTGTCGTAAGGGCAGGGCTTCAGTGTGTGAAATGAAGAGTAAGTGAGCTCTCCAAAGTCTTAGAGTATGTCTTATAGTTTGGTTACTTAGACTTAAAGAATCCTGAAAGTGAAAAAGTGACAATGTTAGTCGCTCAGTCGTGTCCGACTCTTTGTGACCCCATGTTCTGTAGCCTGCCATGTTCTTCTGTCCATGGAATTCTCTAGGCAAGAATACTGGAGTAGGTAGCTATTACCTTCTCCAGGGGACCTTCCCAACTCAGGGATCAAACTCGTGTCTCCTGCATTGCAGGCGGATTCTTTACCGTCTTCAAAGTCTGATTCCTTCACATAACTGAGAGGGAAGTCTTCCCAACCTTCATCTAATGTTATTTTAAGCTGCCCACTTCTAAACTAAAGAAGCCATTGTGGCTCAGATGGTGAAGAATCTGCCTGCAATGCAGGAGACCCAAGTTCCAATCCCTGGGTTGGGAAGATCCCCTGGAAAAGGGAATGGCAACAAATCCACTCCAGTATTCTTGCCTGGATAATCCCATGGACAGAGGGGCCTGGTGGACTGCAGTTCATGGGGTCGCAAAGAGTCGGACACGACTGAGCGACTAACACAATAACAACAACAAAACTAAAGAACTAAAGAAATATGGACAAATACCCATTCTTAGACCAACTGATTCTTTGCTATTCTGCTCTTGCTTTTGGTTCCCCTTTTTTATTCAAGAAACTTTTGAGTGTCTTCTATGTGACAGTTATTATTCACAGTGAACTCAAACATTAGGGAACAAGACAGATGAAAATTTTTGCCTCATAGAGTTTACATTCTTCTTGAAGTAAAGTGAAGCGAAGTCACTCAGTCGTGTCCAACTCTGCGACCCCATAGACTGTAGCGTACCAGGCTCCTCTGTCCATGGGATTTTCCAGGCAACAGTACTGGAGTGGATTGCCATTTCCTTCTCCAGGGGATCTTCCCAATCCAGGGCTTGAACCCAGGTCTCCCGCATTGTAGACAGACGCTTTACTGTCTGAGCCACCGTTTTGTTGCTTGTAGCAAATTGTGAAGGTTGGATGAGGGATAAGAAAAGTTCAAGAGTAAGGCAAACGGACACACCACCACTGCCCTCCTCTGCAGCACAACCAGGAGCTTCTCTACCACAACGAAAGAAGAAAAGGAAACAAGAGACAGACAGATTAGAAAGAAAGATGCAAAATTATCATACTTTGCATCCAAAATACCTTCATACATTGAAATCCACGGCAATCTAGAGGTAATAAGAGTTCACCAGAGCGCTTGGTAAATATGAACGAGTTGAAATTAACAACTTTTATTCATATCAGTAAGAACAAGGTAGGAATCTCAATAAAGATCCCATTTTAAACAACAAAAGAAACTGTGAGTAACCCGGTTGTGGGGTGGGGGGGAGTACTTTAAAAAAAGAGAGAGATGAAGGATAATTATGGAAAATTTCACAAAACACTATTGAAAAATGTGTCTTGGTTTTCTTATCTAAGGACTTGATGGTCAATGATTCTTATTTTGAATTGTAGATTTAAAAAATTGATATAACCTATGGATCGTCATCCTAGAAATAAATGGACATACACAAAGCTTAATGGTATCTGATCACAGTGGTCTCTTCTGAGGTCCACTTATTCTCAACTGTATTATGTCAAATGTTCCTCTAACTCTGAAATTATTCTATTATTTCAAAATGAATAGAATACAATAAAAATTACAGTAGTACTGAATATTTATGTTAATAAGATCCTACTCTTCTAGGTATTATGCTAAACATTTTCTACACAGTATCACATTAATCCTCACAACAAACACACCCTCTAGTCACTCTTACTGGTTCCACCTTATGGATGAGAACACTGAGGCTTAATGAAATCAGGTGATTCAAGTAATTAAGTATGGTCAGGCTCTTTGGAAATACTGTTTCATAGAACCAACTGATTTATCATTTGTTTTTCTTCTATCTAGAGATTTTGTCTTGGTTTATACTTATGCCCCTTTGTATGATTAATTTATGTTTGCCTCCCCAACGGACTATAATCTCCAAGAACAGAGAACTTAGCTAATTTTGTTCATCACTGAAACCCCACTGTTAATACACTATGTAGGACTTAGCTATCACTCAATAAATATTGGCAAAATAAATTAATGAATAAGTACAAGAAGGAATGAAGTAGGAGTGAGTCTGTCCAAATTTGCAAAGCTTTTGAGTAGGAAAGCCTGGATCCCTATCCAGGTCTACTTGATCCCAGGGCCACAGACACTGCAGATTAAACAATAAGACACATATGTAAATTTAAAAATATATAATATTTTAAGAGTAATGAGCTTGAGCATTAAAAAGAAACACACTAAATAATAGAATGAAACCAGGGAAGGAGACAGATGGAATACAGAAATGTAGGAGAGGCAAGTGAAATTGGCTCTGCATTTCCACTGGCCAGAGCTGAGACAGGAAAATGAATCCCGCTTCCAAATCTGAGTTTTTCTGTCACCTTATCCCTCCTCAATTATAACCTGCCATTTTTGAACACCTTATCTTATGACCCCAAAACACACAGCCTTCCTTTCATATTCTTCACCTTAACACATCTCTTTTCACAGAAATTTTCAGTGTTACAATGGAAAAATACCAGTTTCCCAAAGGTTACACACTGCGAAGAGGAACAAAACAGAAGGAGCAGAAACCTACCTGGCTGAGCAGTTCTGATGGGATGTAGGGAAATTCTGACCCCTGGGACTGAACCTTCATGGGCTAGAACAGTGTGGGGGGTACACTTATTCAGTTGCATTCCCCTCAACTATTTTCAAGTTGAATTAGCATGGTCAAAACTGAGCAGAACTTGAAAGAGTGAATGTTACCACCTGAATAGGCTAGAAGGGGCCAGGGGTCCTTTGTACTTATCTTGGTACAACATCTCAGACCCCGACAGTTAATAATTCACTGACTTACCCAGTAGATGTTTATACTATCACTGTGGGATGGATTTTAAGCCAGAGAAAAAGGAATGGAGACATCAAGAGAGAATAAATGTGCAGGGCATCAACCTGATGGTGTACGAATTCATTCTCCATCAGGGTATTCATCCATCAATATTTCAATTCTAGTCGATGCCTATGTGATACAGAATATCTTCTGAATAGAATATAACATGTACTGAACAGAATATAATATGCATGATACAAACTCTCTCTTTTCCTCTTGTTACTGACCTCCTAGCCTCAAGAGCACAGATCTTCCACAGCAGGATGTTAAGACTGTGTCCAAAGCAGATCATTCAAAACACTGCCTGCATTCATGTGGGACACATCTAACACGCCTCTGAACAACACCACATTTCACTCAAAGGGCAACCCACATTCATCTTCTTACCTGTGAATATGAACTCTCACATTTCAAGCCATGCCAGCCTTCCCTGCTTGTTGCTCAAGTTTCTTTCACTAATTTTGAAACCTCATTTAGAGCTGGTGTGGAACTAAAGTTAGCTGCAAGCTAACTTTCCACTGCTTTCTCTCACTGTGCAAAAAATAAGGGGAGAAGAAGCCTTAGAGAGCTGGAGACCCAGGGAGACGACAGAAGGGGAGGCAGCAGTGTGTGAGGCTGTACTGAGGAAGCAGATGAGGAAGACTCTGTATCAGCCTCTATGGAAACACTGAATTGCATGCAGCTAAGGATGCAGAGAGCCAGAAAGGGCCAACTGGGAGATGCCGAACTAAAGATCATAGATTTTTCTGCAAATAAAAAACTGTATTATTTAGTTAACTAAGTGGAAACTTCTGATGTCTTTGAGACTCAAAATGCAAGATTTCTATATTTCATGAACACAACTAGTGTTCAGTATTTTTAACTTTCCTTATATAAGTTATTGTTATGTAAGTATTTCTATTTGGTCTTTTAGAGTAGCTGCTAGAATAATTGGACCATGTCTTGCATCAAAAGACCTAGTTCACAACTTGCAAGGGATAGAAACACACAAGCATGGCAGGGATTCCAACATCTGAAGTTCCTTTAATGTTTTTCAATCCTAACACATTACAGTTTTAATGTTTATTTCTGCGGCTCCAGGTGGTACCTGCAAGGACTAGTTTCTTCTGTCTCCCCTTCCCTCCTCCTTCTCCCTGCCTGCTCCTTCTTCCTCACACCATTCCCACTCTTCTTATCACTGCTACCCCTTGAGTGCCAGGCATTGTCTTAATGAGACAGGAGGTAGAGGGACCTCCTCAGGGTAAAGTGATTGGAGATCCATTCCGTTTGGACTGAAACTCCAAGAATAGCAGGATGGTTAAGGGAAGAGGCTAGGCCTTGCCCAGACCACATATTTCTCATTCTCAAAGTCATAAGACCTACCAACCATACATGCACAGAAAAGCTCCTTGGAGGTCAAAGGGGTAGCAATGTCAAGGGATGCTTTACCCATATGCCTTTGCATTAAAATCCATCTTGGCTAAGACCTAGTAGGGAAGCCCGAGTGGGTAGCCTATCTCTTCTCCAGGGGATCTTCCCTTGGCGGCTCAGAGATTAAAGTGTCTGCCTCCAATGAGGGAGATCTGGGTTCGATCCCTGGGTCGGGAAGATCCCCTGGATAAGGAAATGGCAATCCACTCCAGTATTCTTGCCTGGAGAATCCCATGGACAGAGAAGCCTAGTAGGTTACAGTCCATGGGGTCGCAAAGAGTAGGACACGACTGAGCGACAGCACCTAGCACCTGGCTAAGAGCTGCGGGTGCACACATGGGAGGATCCTGAGGTATACCAAATATGGACTGTGAACCAGGCAAATCAAAATAATTGGTCAAAGGATACACAGAAGAAATGCCCCATAAAAGTAAGTCAAACTGCTGTGAGGGAGTGACTCAGTGACTCTGAGTCTACCCATGAGTGTCTATCCATACATAGTATACTCTTTCTTTCTCCTCTTAAAATACTTTACTTGTTTCACCATGTTCTATCTTTGTGGAAATTCTTTTCTGCAAAGGCAAAGCACCAGGGCCCTTGTCACTGAGCCCTAGTCTAGTGGCTAGAATCCAGTGCTTTCACCGTCATGACCGGACCTCAATCCCTGGCTGGAAACTCAAGCTCCACTTTAAGCTGTTGCAGTCCAAGGCCACCGGAATCACAAAGTGCTTTATAAAAACTTGATCTCATGCAATTCTAATAACATTTTACAAATGAGGAAATTCAGGTTCAGAGAAACAAAGTCAGCTGCCCCGATTTAGACAGTCAGTGTGTTGAAAAGCCTCAGGCTCAAACTCAGTTTTTGCAGGTGTCACAGGCTGGGCGCCACACCCTGTGGCCAGGCTGCCAGTGCACACAGACTACTTACCTTGAACTTTTGCTTGAAGGACAGTAACAGGGACCAGATTAGAAAAATCTCAGGGTTTTCCCCCTCCCAACCAGGCAAATAGGAAGATACTGCCCTAGGTCAGCAGGATCTGTGTAACGAATTTGCCAAAGAAAGAATGTGGTATACCTGACTTCTTTACATTTTTAAATGGATGATTTGCCCTTCTGCTAAAATATATTTGGGTTAACTTATTCTAGAGCAGTGTTTTTCAACTGGGAGGCATTTGTCCTATCAGGAGGCATTCGGCAAAAACTAGAGAAGGAAATTGGAGAAGTAAATGGAAACCCATTCCAGTAATTTTGGCTGGAGAATCCCATGGGCAAAGGAGCCTGGCAGGGTACAATCCATGGGGTCGCAGGAGTCAGACAAGACTTAGTGACTAAACCAACCAATCAGAGAAAGAAATGGCAACCCACTCCAGAATTCTTGCCTGGGGAATCCCATGGGCAGAGGAGCCTGGCAGGCTACAGCCCATGGGGTCGCAGGAGTCAGACAAGACTTAGTGACTAAACCAACCAGAGAAGGAAATGGCAACCCACTTCAGTATTGCCATTCCCACTTCAGTATTCTTGCCTGAAAAACCACATGGACAGAGGAACCTGGTGAGCTACAGTCCATAGGATCCCAAAGATTCCGACATGACTGGGCACACAAGCAGAGGAGACACTTTTAGCTGTCACACATGGGGTGGGGTCGCCCATCTAGTGAGTGAGAAGCCAGGGATGCTACCAAACATCCATCCCACACTGCACAAGACCACCTCCACGTCAAAAAATTATCTTGCCCCAAATGGCAATATTTCTGAGGTTAAGAACTACTGCTTCAGTGTCTATACATTAACCATGAATTATCTGAAAAGGAGATAAAGACAATGATTCCATTTGCAGTGGCATCAAAAACAATAAAATACTCAGGAATAAATGTAACCTCAGAAGTAAAAGACCTCTACAGATAGTTCCTGGTTACAGCTCAGATGGTAAAAAAAAAAAAAAAAAAAAAACCTGCCTGTGATGAGGGAGACTCTAGTTTGATCCCTTAGTCAGGAAGATTCCCTGGAGAAGGCAAAGCAACCCACTCCAGTATTCTTCCCTGGAGAATTCCATGGACAGAAGGGCCTGGCAGGATACAATCCAAAGGTCAGAAAGAGTCAGACATGACTTAAGTGACTGAGCGCAAACACATAATCAAAACGGTATGGTACCAGCATAAAAACAGACTCATAGAGATCAATGAGACATTATCGAGATGCTTGAAATAAATCCATGCAATATTAATATATGACAAGGGGAGTAAAGAAGATATAATGGAGAAAAGATAGCATCTTTAACAAATGATACTAGGAAAAATGGATTCTCACAAGTAAAAGAATGAAACAAAAGACTTAAATGTGAGACCAGAAACCATAACATTACTAGAAAGACAATATAGAAAAAAATATCTCCTTGACATGGATCTTTTGTAATTATTTTCTGGATATGACACTTAAAGCACAAGCTTAAGACAGACTACATCAAACTAAAAAGCTTCTACATGGAAAATAAATGATAAATAAAATGACAAAAAGACAACCTATGAAATGGGAAGATATAGCTACAAATCATATATTCAATAAGAGGCCAATATCTAAAATATATAAAGAACTCATGACTGAATGGTAAAAATCAAACCAATTAAAAATGAGCAAAGAAACTAAACAGATGTTTATCTAAGGAACAAGATACTTAACATCACTAATCATAAGGTAAATGCAAAGCAAAACCACAATGAGATAAGATATTATTTCATTCCTATTGTTATAGAATACCAAGATGCTTACTCCTTGGAAGAAAAGTTATGACCAACCTAGACAGCATATTCAAAAGCAGAGACATTACTTTGCCAACAAAGGTCCATCTAGTCAAGGCTATGGTTTTTCCAGTGGTCATGTATGGATGTGAGAGTTGGACCCTGAAGAAGGCTTAGCGCTGAATAATTGATGCTTTTGAACTGTGGTGTTGGAGAAGACTCTTGAGAGTCCCTTGGACTGCAAGGAGATCCAACCAGTCCATTCTGAAGGAGATCAGCCCTGGAATTTCTTTGGAGGGAATGATGCTGAAGCTGAAACTCCAGTACTTTGGCCACCTCATGGGAAGAGTTGACTCATTGGAAAAGACTCTGATGCTGGGAGGGATTGGGGGCTGGAAGAGAAGGGGACAACAGAGGATGAGATGGCTGGATGGCATCACTGACTCAATGGACACGAGTCTGAGTGAACTCCGGGAGTTGGTGATGGACAGGGAGGCCTGGCGTGCTGCGATTCATAGGGTCACAAAGAGTTGGACAGGACTGAGCGACTGAACTGAACTGAACTGAACTGATCATCAGAAAGACAAAAGATAAGAGATGCTGGAAAAGATGTAAGATACGGGAACTCTTATGCAGTGCTGGTGGTTCTTTGAGGTGATACAACCACAAGAAAGAACAGTATGGAGAGTCCTCAAAACATTAAAAATACACCACCATCAGTTTGGTTCAGTTCAGTCTCTCACTCATGTCTCACTCTTTGGGACCCCATGGACTGCAGCACACCAGGCTTCCCTGTCCAGCACCAATTCCTGGAGCTTGCTCAAACTCATGTCCATTGAGTCCGTGATGTCATCTAACCATCTCATCTTCCGTTGTCCCCTTCTCCTCCCATCTTCAATCTTTCCAAGCATCAGGGTCTTTTCCAATGAGTCAGTTCTTCATATCAGGTGGCCAAAGTATTGGAGCTTCAGCTTCAGCATCAGTCCTTCCAAAGTATATTTAGGACTGATTACCTTTTGGATGGACTGGTTGGATCTCCTTGCTGTTCAAGGGACTCTCAAGTCTTCTCCAACACCACAGTTCAAGATCATCAATTTTTCAGTGCTCAGCCCTCTTTATGGTCCAGCTCTCACATCCATACATGACTACTGGCAAAACCATAGCTTTGACTAGACAGACCTTTGTTGGCAAAGCAATGTCTCTGCTTTTTAATATGCTGTCTAGGTTGGTCATAGTTTTTCTTTGTAGGAGCAAGCATCTTTTAATTCCATGGCTGCAGTCACCATCTGCAGTGATTTTGGAGCCCAAGAAAATAAAGTTTATGATACAGCAGTTCCCTTCTGAGAATATATCCAAAGGAAGCAAACACACTACTATGAAGAAATCTGCAACCCCATGTTCACAGCAGCATTATTAACAATAGCCAAGACATGGAAACACTTAAGATAAATGGATGACAATTGTGATATGTACATATATACATGACTACTATTCAGCCATTAAAAAAAAAAAGAAGGAAGTCCTCGTATTTGTGACAGTGTAAATGCCCTTGAGGGCATTATGTTAAGCAACATAAGTAAGACAGAGAACTGCAAATGCCATATGATCTCATTTATGTGTGGAATCTAAAAACAAAGGAACTCAAAGAGATCAGATTTGTGGTTAGGGATTTGATGAGGGTGGGGATGGGAGTTTAGGGAGGGATAATTGGATTAAGGTGGTCAAAATTTACAAACCTCCAGTTATAAAATGAATAAGTATTAGAGATGTACATGATCACTATAGTTAACACTGTTGTATGGCATATATGAAGTTATGATAGTATATCCTAAAAGTTTTCATTACAGGGAAATCTTTTTTTTCTTTCTCTTTCTTCTTTTTATGTTTCTGTATGAGATGAAGTATGCTAACTAATCTTACCATGGTGATCAATTCACAATATACACAAGTCAAATCATTATGTTGCATACCTTATACATACTTATCTGAATGTCAGTTATATCTCAATAAAACTGAAAAAATAAGCTTAAAAAAATAACCTGCTTTAGAATAGAAGTAAGGCCTTTTCTTTTTTTTTTTTTTTCTGTGAAGAGCTACACAGTAAACACTTCAGGCCTTGCAGGTCATATAGTTTGTTAAGCTCAACTAGTTGTTAGCTCAACTAGTTAAGTCAACCACTGTGGTGTGAAAGCAACCAGAGACGATCCATGAACAAATGGACATGGCTATGTTCCAATAAAGCTTCACCATGCATACAAGCATACAAAGAAAGGGGTGAAGTTTGTCCTGAGAGTCATATATTACCAATCTCTAGTCAAGAGGGGTTCTGAACCTGCCTAACCTGGACTCAAAGGTGGCTGAAGGTCTATCTATTACACATATTCTCAGGAAGACTATTTTCCAGTAAGCAATCATTCCAACTCACAGTATCAGGGAATCCTAGCTTTTTGGAAACACTTTATTATGTCCTCCTTAAGAAACTCAAGGCTGTTTTGTACAGGGGGAGGAAATATATACCTGGCATGTATTAGGGACACAGACTGGTTTGAGGATTCCAGCATTTATGAGTGGACAGTAAACAAGAGTACTTGCAGCAATGGGCCATGAGCTAGCAAGTGAGAAGCAGAGGGCAGAGGAAACATTCTGTCTGAAATGGAGTTGTCTGGCCCACCTGGTGAGAAACATTCAGACAGCTGGAACCATGAGGGGTGAGCTCTTGACTTGTGATAAAGCTGGTCAGCAGGAGACAGACACTAAGTCAGCGGGACCGTTTAATTAAAACAGTCCCACCTTTTATCTTTGGCATGCTTTGCCATTTTGAAAATGCCTCCACCTGCATTATTCCCCAGCATCCCTGGGACAATCTCATCTTCTCAATAAACCTTTCTGAGCTAGAACACACACATATTTAGGTTACAAAGGCCAGTGAGCATTGAGATTTTCTTCCTGGAAGATTTTGGTCTCACAGGGAAGAAAGAGAGAGAACAATGGTGGATGTTCAGTCAGAGTCCTTCGTCTGGAAGAAAATGAGGATGCCACCTGGTTTGGGGGTGAGGGTTAGGGAAGATGGGGTCACAGGGTTTTGGGCAGGTTGTCTTGCTTGAGTTGAGTGCTAAATTAGTGCTTGAGAAGTCAATCAAAAGTGAGGGGTGCTGATGGCGGCGGAGAGAAGGACTTTGCAGACACAGGGACAGCAAAACCATGGGGGTGAGAGCTGGACATGTGGTGTGTGACGGGAGCATAAAAGGAGGTCAGGAAGCCCAAGATTCCCTTTGGGGAAAGAAATAAAATAAAGAATGGATGTTTACATGAGAGCCAGTTCCTGGTTTGTCTTCTGTTGCCATTTGGAAGGGTACACACTTGAATCTTTAGATGAGGGACAGCACAGAGGTCAAATCTCAAAGCTCACATCGCAGTACAAAATTGGAATCTGAGGAGAGTGGAGGCAAGGAGGCCTGGGAGGAGGCTGCTGTGACCTCCACACGAGAGAGGAGACAGGGGTGGATGAAAGGAGGGAGGGGAACAGACTCAGAGAAGACAGGAGGCAACAATTTCAGGACCTAGAGATCCTCTCAAATAGGCAGGCTGGGAATTATCAACTCACTGAGCTAAATAAGAGATGACAAACTCTGAAAACTTTCGTTATTAACTCACTATCTCAAATATAGATGCTGAGGTTGAATTCAAGTCCTCCATCTCATGGTCTCCTTTTTCTATTTTTAAGCGACTATTTCCAGAGTGTCTTCATGTGCTGGATCTTCATGTGTTGTACGCATGTTGTGAGTGACTTATTTATATCTCATGCAAGGAAGTGTTTTTATGTAGACTCTTTCCAGCAAAGAATTTGAGGTTCAGAGACACATGTAACATGCCTAAAACCCCAGAGATAATAACAAGAAAAGGTTGGATTCCAATCTACCACTCTGCTTCTCCTGAAGAACATGTCACGAGATGACTACTCTTCAAAGTGCACTTCCCTAGCAAGACAGCCACTGGGCACATGTGGCTATTTCAATTTAAATGGCCCCAAATAAATAAAACTGAAAAATTCAGCCCCTCACTCTTATAAGCAGCATTTCAGGGGCTCTGTAGCCACACATGACAAGCAGTGACCGAATGGCACAGTAGAGAGAGAAGCCACTTTATCCTGGCAGAAAGTTCTATTATTAATAAATAGTGGGGCTCCTCTGGAGTATGACATGCCAAAGATGCATGCCTCATTTAAGATTGTTAAAGGAGAAGATTCAAAGTAGACTTCTGATGTCAAAAACCAGTCCAAGGGCCATCAGCTGCCATTTTATTTTCTGTCTCCATCAGCAGCAGAGACCCATCTGTGGATATGAGCTCCACAGCAAAACAAGGGAAAGCAGAGTATGAATGAGAGAAAAGAGTTTAGGCAAAGATGTTCTGGGATTTTCTTATAAATGTCCCGCTTCTTGGTGCTATGCTTATTAATGCTTTTTAAGGGAAACTGGAGATTAACTAAAGAAGATGGATAAAGACGGTCTACCTAACAGACATTATATGGGGGATTAAAGCTTAGTCTAAGTATTCATCTAATCTGATTTCTGTGGCTTCCCCGGTGGCTCAGAGGTTAAAGCGTCTGCCTGGAATGTGGGAGATCCAGGTTCGATCCCTGAGTCAGGAAGATCCCCTGGAGAAGGAAATGGCAACCCACTCCAGTACTCTTGCCTGGAGAATCCCATGGAGGGAGGAGCCTGGTAGGCTACTAGTCCATGGGGTCGCAAAGAGTCGGACACGACTGAGCGACTTCACTGTCTGATTTCTTTATATTAATATACCCATGTGTATAGAATAAAATAAAACTGGCCAAATGAACATCATTTGAGATAATATCACAAACAAACTCAAGATAACCAATCAGGCAGTCTTGGAAAGAAAATTAATGACCCATTTTCTGGGTACCAAGAATAAAAGCTACTTGTGATTATTGAAAGAAAAACTTGGCAAACAGGATTTAGAAAGCAAGGTATCAGTGGTAACCAAGATAAGGTATCACAAATAATTAAGATATTAAGCAGATAGTGGGAGCTTTCTTTTGAACTATGAGACTTTATTCAAAGTGTCCTTGAGAGAAAATGAAACAGTTTGAGTGCCTTCAGATGTCTTATATGGCTGGATCATAACTCCAAATTCCAGAAAGATTTCAAATATGCTGATCTAATTATGCTCTCCAAACGGCAATTTGAATTATGTTGGCTTAGTGGTACATTATATAAGGCTTTTCTTTTTTCAAGGAAAATTCATTAAATAAAAGGAGAAAGTATCTTGCAACTGTCCTCCACTGCCAAGGACATTTCCTTGAAAATTTAAAAAAAAAAGGGGGGGGGGTGCTTTCTGCTCTCTTCTTTTCTCTCCTATCCCCCACTCTTCACACACTCCTCTCACATACATTGTAGGTTTAATTTGATGTAGATCAAAACTGCTGTGGGAAGACAAGGCATGCTGAAGATTCCAAATATCAATAGTTAGCTGTTTGTATCAAAGTGCTGAACTCAGAAAGACCTGCTCCTCCTGGGGAGCTCTCATCCTGAGTCATTCTGATAATTAATCATGGAAATATTACAGCCTCTAAACTGGGAGCAGAGTGAATGGCCTACAATGAAGAGCATGAAGGTGTCCAGTACAGTTAAGTACAGTCAAAGACAGGCTGGGGTCTAATGCATGCAGACTGCTTCCTACAATTCTGGTTCTAAGACCATGAGCCTTAAAGATAAGACTTCACTCCTGACTCTGTACCTGGATTTCTCAACATATGTTCAATGTCAACAGCGTGTGAACAACCTAAGGATACAAGGTGATATTTCCAGCACCAGGAGTGTCTGAAATGCTTTAGGGGCTTAAGAAAATCCATATATGCATACATCTTTACATTCCTGCCTTGCTAATATTTGAAACCCAACAAATTCTAATGTGAAACCTATCTTCTGCCTCCCAGTATTCTTTTTTCCTTAGTTATCCTTCACTCTCCTCAGCAGCAGCACCTCGCTCTTATGCCTGTGCTTCTGCCCATCACACCTGCCAATGGCTAAAGCTTCTACGGCATTAGATGAGAACCCCACCTACAGCGACAGAGTCTCTGACTGGGTATCTCCTCCTTCAGACTCAGACATTGCCCCACACCTCCCCACCTCTGGCAGGTCCAATGACTGCTCTCTTCTTTCTGAGCGTCTCTTACTTCTTTAGGATCATCTCCAACTGAATCTTCAGGGCCTTCCATTCTAGAACGCTGGTTGACATACATCAAGCCTGCTAACTCACTGATTTATACCTTGGTTGATTCTCTTTGCTAAGTCTCAGTAACATCTTCCCTTTGCAAAACTCAATTCTTTCTACAAAGCATTATAGCAAAGAGGTTAAGTCCATGGGCAGCTGTTTGAGTAAGACTGACCTGAGTGTAAATCCAATATCTACTGTGTGTGTGTGTGTGTGTGTGTATGTGTGTTTGTGTATGCACACACTGAAGGTGGGATGAGGCAGACAGAGAGAAATAGAGACGGAAATAGAGAGGGACAATGAGTGACAGAGGCAGAGAAATGTCTATTTCTCTAGCACAACACTAGCTACCAGTAGCTGCCACCTCCTTGTGCATTGCTGAGAATTAAATGACCCAATACATGTAAAAAGAGCTTAATCTAGTCCCTAGCATACCATAAGCAATTAAGAATTATTAGCTACTACCATTAATCACATCTAGCTTAACAAGCCTCTATCTTGAAACACTCTTTCATGCTCAGGTCAAGGGTTATAAGCCACTTACTGAAATTATTATCTTAGTTATGAATTATGGCTGTCTCTCACCAAGTTGTCAGCAACTGGAGAGGAGAAATACAATTCCTCTGTTTCCAAGATCAGTGCTTTCAAAGTGTAGTCTGTCTGTGAACTGCTTGCTACTGAGGCCAACAGTGAGAAGGCTTCAAAATTCGAGAGAGCTTTCAGAAGCTACTTCAGTTCAGTTCAATCACTCAGTCATGTCTGACTCTTTGTGACCCATGGACTGCAGCATGCCAGGATTCCCTATCTATAACCAACTCCTGGAGCCTGCTCAAACTCATATCCATCAAGTCGGTGATGTCATCCATCCATCTCATCCTCTGTCATCCCCTTCTCCTCCTGCCTTCAATCTTTCCCAGCATCAGGGTCTTTTCCAATGAGTCAGTTCTTTGCATCAGGTGGCCAAACTATTGGGAGTTTCTGCTTCAGCATCAGTCCTTCCAATGAACACTCAAGACTAATCCTGTTTAGGATTGACTGGCTGGATTTCCTTGCAGTCCAAGGACTCTCAAGAGTCTTCTCCACCACCATAGTTCAAAAGCACCAGTTCTTTGGAACTCAGTTTTCTTTATGGTGCAACTCTCACATCCATACAAGACTACTGGAAAAACCATAGCTTTGACTAGACAGACCTTTGTTGGCAAAGTAATGACTCTGTTTTTAATATGCTGTCTAGGTTGGTCATAGCTTTTCTCTGTCATGGCCCATGGGAACAAGACCCAGTTTCCCCCACAGTCAGTCTCCCATCAGGAAGCTTCCATAAGACTCTTATCCTTATTAATCAGAGGGTGTATAGAAGCTACCTATAGTACTTTACTTCTATTTCACAGGAAACAGTAGTCTGCAATGGATTAAATTACTAAAAAAACAAAAATAGAGCTTTACTGAAGATTTGAGTTGCACTGTCCTAGACTATGTAAATCCCACAGACAGATCTACAGTAGATGCTCACTGAATGCTCACTAGGTTCTGAGTGAAGGAAAATTATTTAAAATAGTGCTATACTTAGAATCTCTGTTGTTGCTCCAGTTAGCAGTATACACAGATAAACAATGAGTCAGACTTCTGAAGTCAAATTCAAGACTTGAGATTTAAACTTAGATTAATTTATTGGGTCCTGAATTTCAGAATCTTTTAAAAAATTAATTTAAAAACATCTTCCTCCATGTGTAAGACACACTACCACACCACGACCGGAAGAATGAAAAAGGAATTACGAACTCTGATTTTAAAGTTTGTAATATCAAACACATTCCCTGAAGTGCCAATCCTAATATTAACAGGCACCACTCCTTCCATGAGGGAAAGTGAGCTAAGAAGGCAAAAAGGGATAAGACGGATTATTTCTGGTCTCATTTGTAGCCATTAAGCTATTTGCTCCTCAGTTGCTGGGTTTTTCTGGAGACATCTTTAACCCTTTCCCTTCCTCCAACTTGGATTCAAATCACCCAAGCTTGAGATATATGTGGATCTAAGGAATGAGTTGCTGCTGCTACTGCTGCCAAGTTGCTTCAGTCGTGTCCAACTTTGTGCAACCCCATAGACAGCAGCCCACCATCCCTGGGATTCTCCAGGCAAGAACACTGGAGTGGGTTGCCATTTCCTTCTCCAATGCATGAAAGTGAAAAGTGAAAGTGAAGTCGCTCAATCATGTCCGACTCTTCGAGACCCCATGGACTGCAGACTACCAGGCTCCTCCGCCCATGGGATTTTCCAGGCAAGGGTACTGGAGTGGGGTGCCATCGCCTTCTCCAGGAATGAGTTGAGGGAGATGTTATACTAACATAAGACACTAATGGACACTGGGCATTTTATTATAGAACTTTCCATCGACTAATTTGGAGAGAAAAAAAATCCCTCATTATCAGCTCTTTATGGCTTCAGATACCAAAATATCTTTCAGTTCTCTGAAAGAGCTAAAACATTTTTTTATTTAACTTAGGAAAGTAGACCTTTTCAACAGAATTCATTTAATACATTATGTAGTCACCCCATAGACTATGCTAGGCAGAGTGTCTATAATCAAATTTTGCCCTGTTGTTATTTCTCCCAGAGAAATTTCCTATGAGGGATTTTCAGCTATTTCCTTTATCTACAGGATCCCTGATTAGTTCAGAATACAGACAAGAAAAATGTGAGAAAAGAAATGGTAAAGCAGAGAACAGTTGTGCTATTCCATATGTATACTCTTTACCACATATTTCTGTAAGATGTTCCTTGATCCTCGGATTGAGCACCTATTGTAGATTGGAAACTATAATCAGTATTTGTGAAGAAATGATAGAGGAAGGAAGCATATTTCCTTTCTTCAAAAACTCCAAACTGTAGTAGGATACAATAGAACAAGATGAATTGACAACTTTTTAGGAAAAATGTGATGTAAGGGGGGAATTATAAAATTTCCTCTGGGAATGCCTGAAAACTTTACCCTGACATCCATCCCCCACCCTTTATTAACAGAGTTCCCATGTTGTGACTATGGACATGTCTACCCAGCTACATACTCTACTTCCTGGCTTCCCCTGTAATTGACTGTGGCCGTATAAAAAAGTTTCATCAAAGGGGATGTAAAAAGAAGTAAAAGTTGCCACTCTGGAAAGGAATGCACACATGCCCTTTTTGTCTGGACCTCTTTCCTTCTTCCTCCTAACTAAACACAAGAATGGCCCATACATGAAAATGCATGTTGACTACACCTGAGTCATTCACCAGACCTCAATCACTCACTTCTATCCAGCTATATAAAGGACAGAGAGCTTATCTTGTTTAAGCTATCTCTTTACAGGGTCTCTGTTACAGCAGCTTAAAATATACCTTAATATAAAGCCTGGGTCAACTTTCTGCAAAGTGCAAAGGATATTTAGTGAAAAGGATAATAGAGCACGCAGAAGCTTGCAGTGAAAGAGGAGATGGAAGTATGAGATAGGAACTGGGCCATATTGGATCCTAAAGCTATGTAAGATGTTAGGACTTCATCTTAACATCAGTGTGCAACATTATTACTCATGTCCCTTAGAAAGAACTCTCCAGTTGAATTGTGGAATATGGGGGAACTCTAGGACAGATAAGTAGAAATAAGTGAACACTAAAGATGCTTGGTACTTAGCAGAATTTTTGAAAATGGAAAAATAAGTTGGTGGGTTAAGAGAGAACATGGAAAACATTGATTACTAACATTATTTTTTTTTTTTTGTATTCAACAAATTTTTACCAGACTAAGCTATGCTAAACTCTGTGTTTGATGTTAGAAGTATAACTGGAATCAAGACTAGACACAGTCCCTGAGAGCAAAGGCTACACTTTTGCTACCAGAATAGTTCTTTTCCATGCACAGGCCATCTGATTCTTGGAAACACCAGACTGCATGGCTTATAACCATCACACATTTACAGATTAGAAGGACAAATCTCAGAGGATTTTTAAGTACCCTGAACCAAATTTGGCTTGCTTGTTGCTAAAGCCCATACTTTCACAAACTAAAATCATGCAACTCCCCAGGGAATAACATGAGGCAAAGCAGGAACTACGTAATTCCTATTTTCCAACAGTATATGATGAAGCAACCCAAAGGCATGTGCCTTATGAATGGAAAAGAATTAAAGTAAATGATCCATTACTACAAAAAAAAAAAAAAAAATTGCAGACTTCCATTTTATCTGTTTCCAACAAACAAACTCTATGAACTTAACTAACAAAATTTTTTAAAAAATACAAAAATAAACCCTATATAAAGAAAAATAATTTGCTTTGTGAAGTGTTGAGGAATATAATCATGTGTCACTCCAGCTTTGCAAATCACTTCTATTTTTTAATTAGTGGCATAATTATAAGTTGTAGCTTGATAAGCTCACTATTATAGTCCAGGGAGCAGAACTCCTATAAACGTTTTCTTACTCTTCGTAAGCACATCTCCAGGAAGGTGAGAAACTCACTCAGGTAAAACATTTCCTTAAAGAGTGATGGTCTTCCATCTGATGTGACTCTCTTATGCTTGTTCTTTTCTATAAGTAGACATGAATCAAGGTAAACTGGAAGTAGTCAGACAGGAGATGGCAAGAGTGAACATCTACATTTTAGGGAGTCAGCAATCTAAAAGTTGGACTGGATGGGCAAATTTAAATCAGATGACCATTATATCTACCACTGTGAGCAAGAATCCCTTAGAAGTAATGGAGTAGCCCTTGTAGTCAACAAGAGAGTCCAAAATGCAGTACTTGGGTAGAATCTCAAGAATGACAATATCTGTTCATTTCCAAGGCTAACCATTCTCTATGACAGTAATCCAAGTCTATGCCCCAATGACTAATGCTGAAGAATTGAAGTTAAACATTTCTGTGAAGACCTATATGACCTTCTAGAACTAACATCAAAAAAATATATCCTTTTAATCATAGGGGACTGGAATGTCAAAGAGGGAAGTCAAGAGATACCTGGAGTAACAGGCAAGTTTGGCCTTGGAGTACAAAATGAAGCAGGGCAAAGGCTAACAGAGTTTTTCCAAGAGAACACCCTGGTCATAGCAAACACCCTCTTCCAACAACACAGGAGATGACTCTACACATGGACATCACCAAATGGTCAATAATGAAATCAGATCGATTTATATTCTTTGCAGCCAAAGATGGAGAAGCTCTATACAGTTAGCAAAAACAAGACCAGGAGCTGACTGTGGCTCAGTTCATGAACTCCTTATTGCCAAATTCAGACTTAAATTGAAGAAAATAGGGAAAACCACTAGGCTACTCAGGCATGACATAAAGCAAATCCCTTAACAATTATACAGTGGAAGTGAGAATTAGATTCAAGGGATTAGATCTGATAGACAGAGTGCCTGAAGAACTATGGATAGACGTTTGTAACATTGTACAGGAGGCAGTGATCAAAACCCTCCCCAAGAAAAAGAAATACAAAAAGGCAAAATGGTTGTCTGAGGAGGACTTACAAATGGCTGAAAAAGAAGAGAAGTGAGGAGAGATCAGAAAGCCTTCCTAGGTGATCAATGCAAAGAAATAGAGGAAAACAATAGAATGGGAAAGACTAGAGATATCTTCAAGAAAATCAGAGATACCAAGGGAACATTTCATGCAAAGATGGGCACAATAAAGGACAGAAAGAGTATGGACCTAACAAAAGCACAAGATATTAGTAGAGGTGGCAAGAATACACAGAAGAACTATATAAAAAAAGATCTTAATAACCCAGATAACCACGATGGTGCGATCACTCACCTAGAGCCAGACATCCTGGAGTGCAAAGTCAAGTGGGCCTTTGGAAGCATCACTATGAACAAAGCTAGTGGAAGTGATGGAATTCCAGCTGAGTTATTTCAAATCCTAAAAGATAATGCTGTTGAAGTGCTGCACTCAGTATACCAGCACATATGGAAAACTTAGCAGTGGCCACAGGACTTGAAAAGGTCAGCTTTCATTCCAATCCCAAAGAAAGGCAATACCAATGAATGTTCAGACTACTGCACAATTGCACTCATTTCACACGCTAGCAAAGTAATAATCAAAATTCTTCAAGCCAGACTTCAGCAATACATGAACCGAGAACTTTCACATGCTCAAGCTGGATTTAGAAAACACAGAGGAACCAGAAATCAAATTGCCAATATCCATTGGATCATAGAAAAAGCAAGAGAATTCCATAAAAAAAATTTTTTACTTCTGCTTAATTGACTATGCCAAAGCCTTTGACTGTGTGGATCACAACAAATATAAACTGTGGAAAGTTCTTCAAGAGATGGGAATACCAGACCACCTTACCTGCCTCCTGAGAAACCTGTATGCAAGTCAAGAAGCAACAGAACCAGATATGGAACACAGGACTGGTTCCATATTGGGAAAAAGGAATATGTCAAGGCTGTATATTGTTACCTTGCTTATTTAACTTATATGGAGAGTACATCATGTGAAATGCCAGGCTGGATAAAGCACAAACAGGAATCATAATTGCCGGGAAAAATACTAATAACCTCAGATATGCAGATGACACCACCTTTATGGCAGAAAGCAAAGAAGAACTAAAGAATCTCTTGATGAAAGTGAAAGAGGAGAGTAAAAAAGCTGGCTTAAAACTCAACATTCAAAAAACTAATATCATGACATCAAGTCCCATCACTTCATGGCAAATAGATGGGGAAACAATGAAAACAGTGACAGACTTTATTTTCCTGGGCTCCAAAATCACTTCAGATGGTGACTGCAGCCATGAAATTAAAAGATGCTTGCTCCTTGGAAGAAAAGCTATGACAAACCTAGACAGTGTATTAAAAAGCAGAGACATTACTTTGCCAACAAAGATCCATATAGTCAAAGCTATGGTTTTTCCAGTAGTCACGTTTGGATGTGAGAGTTGGACCATAAGGAGGTGAGAGTTGGATCATAAAGAAGGCCGAGCACTGAAGAATCAATGTTTTTGGACTGTGGTATTGGAGAAGACTCTGGAGAGTCCCTTGGACAGCAAGGAGATCCAACCAGTCCATCCTAAGGAAATATATTCTGAATATTCATTGGAAGGACTGAGGCTGAAGCTGAAGCTCCAATACTTTGGCTACCTCATGCAAAGAGCTGACTCATTAGAAAAGACCCTGATACTGGGAAAGATAGAAGGTAGGAGGAGAAGGAGAAACAGAGGATGAAACAGTTGGATGGCATCACCGACTCAATATACGTGAGTTTGAGCAAGCTCTGGAATATAGTGATGCACAGGGAAGCCTGGCCTGTTGCAGGTCACGGCTTTGCATAGAGTTGGACATGGCTGAGTGACTGAAGAATAACAAAGACATTATTTCCTTGATTCTCTTAAGCCTTTTCATAATTCTTAATCTATTTATTGTTTATTTCTCTGTGTTTTAAGAATTGATGCTCTTTTATCATTAAGAGGCAGGTTTAAGGAATAATTATGGCAAATAATGTAGAATGTGAAGTTTTGAAGAAAGGTTTGGATCAGCTACCAATAGGAACAACGGTAAATGCCTGATTATCCAGACTCCGTTTAGAACTTTTTCAACTGTGAGTCTACTTTTTTGGTTTGCTTTTCCTCTCTTTTAGAACCATCATTCCATGTTGCATTGTTAAAATACACTTGCTTTTTTTTTTTTTGGCTTTTATTGTGCCTTTTTTTTGGGGGGGGTGTTATTTACTTATTTATTTTTATTTATTTATTTATTGGAGGCTAATTACTTTACAATATTGTACTGGTTTTGCCATACATCAGCATGAATCCGCCACAGGTGTACATGTGTTCCCAATCCTGAACCTCCCTCCCACCTCCCTCCCCATACCATCCCTCTGGGTCATCCCAGTGTACCAGCCCCAAGCTGTACACTTGCATTTTGAGAAGCTAATGGAAGTTTTTTGTTTTTTTCTTTAACTTAGGTATAATATTTATTCAGGGCCATCCCCCAATCCCATGCTTATTCTCCTGTAGGATTTCAACTTCTTTTAAAGAAAACACAGAATGGAAAGCTAGAGTAAAGATTAATAGCAGTCATACTGTAGTAAACACATTAGAACATGGTTCTAGTATTTTGTCAGGAATTCTCAATATATTCAGTAATATGAAATATAATGGAGTTGGCATATTAAATTGATTCTTGTTGCATTCAGGTTTTAGATCAATACTATTCTTACAAATAAAAATATCCTACAAGAATCCTTAGGGAGATTCATAGTAAAAATAGGAAAAGATACTTCCAAGATAATTTTGAAGTTAATTAAAATAACTCATTAAAAGTATACCATAACCAAGCACTATAATTTATCTGACCAGTTCCTATTACTATTTACTTTGATTAAATAGAAATCTTAATTTCCCATGGCTTTTGCTAATGTTACTTTTAGAAGAAAGACTGAAATGATAAGACAGTCTTATGATATACAGAAATTCTAGTCAAGGTGATTCAGAACCCAGGCAGCCATCTTCTCTTGTAGCTTTCTCAATCTTTTCTTCCATTTTATACAGTAAGATTATGTCGCAAATGATATATCTTAGATTGTGCAAGGTCCTTCAACACCAGAGAAAGACTTAAGTATTATTAAATGATATACAGTTATAGAAAAATAAGGAGAACGATTTTTGATAATTTCTAAACAGGCTAACTAAGGACATGATTGAGAAATTTCAATTTCCCCAATTCATTACTTGAATCTAACCTAATTAAGAATGCTCTTTACTCAAAAAGTCTTTATGACAATGCATTTGTGACATTGAAAAGAACTACTCCTATTTCTAGAAACATGATGAGCTTGTAAAACATCCACTGAAAAGTATTTAGTTTTTTTTTTTTAACAAGCATTACACACTTTGCAGTGGTTGTAAAAACAAAACAAAATAAATAAACAGTGTGGATGATATAAAACTTTAGATTTTTCAGTTACATTGATGATTTTGATAGAGTAAAGACAAAGTGACCATATGTCACAAATATTTGGAAAATTGAAGACAGACCTATAAAGCCACAGAGGCCAGAGAGGCAGAGAAGGTAATAGCAGCCAGATACAGGCCATGCTACTAAAGTCCTCTTGCGAATGAAGCTATGACTTTGGTCAACAGGAGGCAACAGACTTCTGCATAGAGATAGAACTTGGAAAAGGTAGCTCCATATACTCAAGTAAAAGGAAACATAGTTGGCCTCTCCAGTCCAGAAAAGTAACAAAAGAAAAATTTATCAAGCTTGTGTCATACACGATTCTGTAGCTTACATTCACTATACTGATGGACTGTGAGATTCTCACACTGAGTATTTAACATTAAAACTGGTCCTAGACTGCTGATATTCCCAGACATCTGGCAAATTTCATACTAATCTGTTCTGTAGCCACTCTTTCACAGAGCAAGTTGTCCAGAATCTCTGCACTTTGTGCGTAGATTATCGAGCAAAAATGATAAACCATGTAAGAGAATGAGAGTTGATGGAGAAGGCAAACAGTTAAACTAGTCCTTCATGAGTCACGTAATAGTCATGTGAAACAGACTATAACATACTGAGCCTAAACTATTAATGAGATAAAATACTCCATCGTGTCTGACTCTCTGAGACCCTGTGGACTGTAGCCCACCAGGCTCCTCCGTCCATGGGATTCTCGGGCAAGAATACTGGAGTGGGTTGCCATTTCCTTCTCCAGAGGATCTTCCCGACTCAGGGATTGAACCCAGGTCTCCCACATTGCAGGCAGATGCTTTAACCTCTGAGCCACCAGGGAAGCCCAAAATACAGATATACAACTAAAAACAAACACAAAACAACACTGTGGTGAAAAAGAGAATAGAGAGTGACAAGCGGATTATCTGAGATGACAATGAACAATACAGAAAATAACATTAATTTGAATAAAGCAACACATAATGAAGGGTTAAATATCAGATTGATGCAGAAAAAGAGATAGTACATTAATTAGAAAAGAGTTGGAGAAAACTTCATGGAATTTAGCACAATAAAGTGAACAGAAGAAAAAAATGAAAGTAGTATTACCAGGCATGGGGATGGAGACACTATGAAGGACTTTCAGAAGAAGAAACGAGGACGAGTACAGAGCCAGCAGTCTAAGAGGAAGTGACTAAGAGTTTCCTTAACTTTATGAAATATGTCAGCTTCAATTTCAAAGAGCACACTCATTTATACATGTAAACTACTTATGCATTTATCCAAGAGAAATAATTCTAGGAAAATAAAGGGATAGGATGTGCCTTAAAAAATCAAAAAGAAAAGCAGATTACTTCAAATTGAAAAAGAATTTGACAAGCAGCAAACCAATTACCACGTATAGAACCAAAGAACTATAGAATTTTACCTCCAATGATGTGATGAGGCAAACATTACCAATTGTTAATTTCTTTCTATATCTAACTAAATTATCCATCAAGGTATAGTAAAACTAGGGGGGAATTTAGACAAAAATTACCATTCAGTTACCTTTACTGAAATAAATAAAAACTATACTTAAGGAAGAAAAAAAAAATGAGTGAAGTAGATGAGCAAGGAGGATGCAAAAGAAAAGATGAGAAAGGAATTTTCTCAGTTCAGTTCAGTCGCTCAGTCATGTCCAACTCTTTGTGACCCCACGGACTGCAGCATGCCAGGCTTCCTGTCTATCACCAACTCCCAGAACTTACTCAAACTCACGTCCATTGTGTCGGTGATACCATCTAACCATCTTATCCTCTGTCGCCCCCTTTCCCTCCCAGCATCAGCATCTTTTCAAATGAGTCAGTTCTTCACATCAGGTGGCCCAAATATTGGGAGTTTCAGCTTCAGCATCAGTCCTTCCAATGAATATTCAGGACCGATTTCCTTTAGGATGGACTGGTTGGATCTCCTTGCACTTCAAGGGACTCTCAAGAGTCTTCTCCAACACCACAGTTCAAAAGCATCAATTCTTCAATGGTCAGCTTTCTTTATAGTCCAACTCTCACATCCATACATGACCACTGGAGAAATCATAGCTTTGACTAGATGGACCTTTGTAGGCAAAGTAATGCTTCTGCTTTTTAATATGCTGTCTAGGTTGGTCGTAGCTTTTCTTCCAAGGAGCAAATGTCTTAATTTCATAGCTGCAGTTACCATCTGCAGTGATTTTGGAGCCCCCCTCAAGTAAAGTCTCTCACTGTTTCCATTGTTTCCCCATCTATTTGCCATGAAGTGATGGGACTGGATGCCATGATTATATAAAAGGAATTTTCTATCATATGTTAATCAAAATTTTGGTTATAAATAACACTAGTCACAATAAGGACATGCATTAAGAGATTTATAAGCACTGGAATGTAACAAAAGTGGACATCAAGCAAGGAATATGGAACTAGGTGCGCAGGTTACAGTCTTCAAGATATCTAGTATTATTTGATAGGAGAAAAGACGCATCAGATGGTTTAAAAATTTTAAGTCAAACATGTAGTTTCAGAGTAATCAGTAAAGAAAAAGAAATATAATGTATAACTTTCTAAAAGAGGAAAGAAAAAGGAATTGAAAAAAATGCTAATTCCAGTAGGAGTAGAAAAAGATAAAAAGACATAAACTGTTGACTATAGAAAACACAAATAAAATAGTAGAAATTAAATCCAATAATCACAATAAGCAAGCCCAGTTAAATTTTCTACTAAAAGGACAGAGATGCCCAAGCTAACTTTTAGAAATCTAGATAGCTGTGGCTTACAGGAGACCTACAGTAACCATAATATTGAACACAAAACTGAGAGGACCTATATAAGGGACAAAACAAAATTTAAGGCAAAAATAGTTACCAAAACTAAAGTATTAAAGTGATATGAAAGGAAAGTTTACCAGGAAGAACAAATGTTCTATGTCTCTTAGGTAACACTGATATGATTACATAGAGAAATGTGAAAAAAAAAAAAAAAAAAGACACACACACAATCACAATGGATCATTTTACCACATCTTTCTCAGAAACCCAGAGATTACATAAATGTACCTATTGGGGGAAAGAAAGTTTGAGTGGCATAATTAACAAGCTCTATCCACAGTATATGTAGAACCCAACTTTTAACAATATTTGGATAATGCCTTTCTTTTCAGTCATGAATGGGAGAAGTGGTTTAGCAGATCTCATTTGTTTGTCTAGGAGATTGCTGCTCCCAATGGACTGGAATTCCTGAAGCTGAGGTAAACAACGGAACTGAATAATAAAGATACTGATGAGCAGCAATATTAGGAAAATATTTAAATATCACTGACTCCCAAAACCACTACTCTGTAGAACTTTGGAAACAATTTACATAATTTGTATGATAATCCCAAATATTTTTACCTGATACATTAAAGTGTATTTTAAAAGGTTCATTCTTTGTCATGTTTTATTTATCTTAAGAGTCTATTTGTATATTTTATGACTGTTTACTAATTTTAATTGCCCTTTTTTCAGATAACCTAAATGTAGAAGATTTTTAAAGTGTAAATTCCAGGGTTTATTTTCTGAGTATTTGCTAATATCACTCTCTTTTGTGGTACAAATGACTTGTGAATAAACATGTGCAGGTTGATGCAAAGATGTATATCAAGTCATGGATCAACACTCTCTCTCTCTACATTCTGTCCCCCACTCCCCCATGCCACACACACACACAGATACTACAAAGGCATTCTCATCCTTGCCAATTACACAATTGAAAGTTAACAATAAAATTGAGTTTTCCCTCATGTCAGAGTGGAACACTGATCACTGTAAAACGGATCTCTAGTAACAGCCAGATTTCTACTGGCAATTGATGTCTGCTGAAGACCTCAGTGACTGAAAAAGACCTTATTTACCTTGCCTACTAACTCAATTCTCATTGATCAGAAGAAACCCAGCAGGAAAATCCTGTTTGAGACCGAATTCTGAAAAAGATGGAAATGGTAACTAATAGGCAAATGACAAGAATCATGGGAATAAAAGTCTTACTTATCATGAGACTTATAATCTACTCTGTGTAGTTACACAAACATTTTCTTCATTTCTATCATGGATCATGAGCTGAACTCATTTATGAGATGAGGATGCAAAGTCAACTTTAAAAATTGGGTTACCAAAAAAAAAAAAAGTAACCAGAGAAGAGATGAGTATATTCCCTGGATAGAGACATTTAGTAAGAATGTTACTAAATATTTAGTTCAGTTATTTTTTAGGAAGTGTCTAATAAAAAGGATAACTTGAGTAACAAACTGCAACACACACACACACACACAAGCATGCAGAAACACGTGCACACACACACACACAGGTAAAATGGTAAGAGCAAAGTCCCTAGAGGTAAGCAACTGCTCTAAGTTAAAATTTATAAAACACTTTTACTATAGTAAAGGACAAGCTCATAAATAAAAAGAAGTGACAAAAGGGATGGTCACCCATAAATAAAATCTGTATTCAATAGAAATACATCACAAAAAGCATTATGTGGAACTTAAATTCCACAGGAAGTTAAAAAAATACTTGTATAGAAGAGTTCTATGCCAAAATAAGGTTTGAAAATAGGTTAATTTTTTTTAATTACAGGACCTTTCAGAGTCTTTCCAGTTTTAAAATCTATTATGAATTTTCCAGAAAAAAATAAAAAGTAAATACCTATTTTCCAAATTATTTTGACCAGGGAATTTTTAGAGCAGAGTTTTGAACACTAGAGCTTTAAGAAAGACATTTAGGAAACTCTGGTCCACAGGATCCCTGAATCCCTTCAGCTTTTAAGAATAGTTGTTATTAGTCAAATGATGAAGTCCTGAGACTCCATTCATGCATTCTTGGGTGTAGTCCTAACTAACTAGATTTCTGCTAATAATCTCAAGTCTGTCCTTCCTTACTTTAACATCATAGGGACTCTAGAATCATAATCTTCCACATATGAAAGGTCCTTCCTTTTACTCCTGGAGGTCTTTATAGATTTGTCCCTTTCCCCAAATTCTCCAAGGGGCATACCTAAAGTGTTAATTTGGTGTTGAACTTCCAGCCCTCTGAAGAGTCTGTAATGTGTCATCTTGGAATGGGTTGAAGGAAGACTGGATCCGTGGAGGATGGGGAGGAAGAAAGAGGGGAGGGATGGAACAAAACATTATATAGATCTATATTTGAGGTCCTGTTTTCATGTCTACAGAGCCCACGCAGGAAACCAACATGAGGTAAGCAGTCTGAACATTGACTTCTTGGATTGAAAGCACTTTTTTTTCCCTAGCCACAAACAGCTAATTTGCTTATTACCTGCAATCCTTCAAACTTCAAACCTCCAAAGTCACAGATGGTGACAGCCATGAAATTAAAAGATGGTTGCTCTTTGGAAGAAAAGCTATGACCAACCTAGACAGCTTATTAAAAAGCAGAGACATTACTTTGCTTACAAAGGTCCATCTAGTCAAGGCTATGGTTTTTCTCAGAGAAGGCAATGGCAACCCACTCCAGTACTCTTGCCTGGAAAATCCCATGGACGAAGGAGCCTGGTAGGCTGCAGTCCATGGGGTCACGAAGAGTCGGACACAACTGAGTAGTCATGTATGGATGTGAGAGTTGGACTATAAAGAAAGCTGAGCACCGAAGAATTGATGCTTTTGAACTGTGGTGTTGGAGAAGACTCTTGAGAGTCCCTTGGACTACAAGGAGATCCAATCAGTCAATCCTAAAGGAAATCGGTCCTGAATATTCATTGGAAGGACTGAGGCTGAAGCTGAAGCTCCAATACTTTGGCTACCTGATGCGAAGAACTGACTCATTTGAAAAGACCCTGCTGCTGGGAAAGACTGAAGGTGGGAAGAGAAGGGGGCGACAGAGGATGAGATGGTTGGATGGCATCATAGACATAATGGGCATGAGTTTGAGTAGGTTCCAGTAGTTGGTGATGGACAGGGAAGCCTGGTGAGCTGCAGTCCATGGGCTCGCAAAGTGGGACACAACTGAGTGACTGAACTGAACTGAAGTGCAATCTTCTTGGTCAGATTTACAATTTCCCATTTTTGATAAAGACATGAATACAGAAAAATGTTTCCTTATTGTGGGGGAACATGAGAATGCAAAATCTGGGACACCCAGTGACCAGTCAGCTTGAGCATGAGAAAGACTAAAAATGCCTGGGCTTCTGATGCTCTGGTGGCCTTGACCAAAGATGCTATTCTTTGCAGCAGGAAGCTATTCGGCTCTGTCATCAGCCAGGAAAACAGGCAGTGCAGCAAGCCATTCTTATTTGATTCTCAGAGGTGCCAGGCATTCAGATGCTATGAGAAATCTCTGGCTTTTAAATATTGCCTCAATATTTTTGTAGCACCGTGGGAAAGAAAACATGTCTTCTCTAAGACTGAGATTTCAGGGTAAGGGAAAGGTGAGAGGAGAAATATAAGTCTTAATTGATGGAGAGGAATGGCAATTTTGGAAAAGTCTTTGTAATTAAGAAGTTCTGAAGTGTTTCAGGGTGACAGAAAACTGCAAGAATGGAAGCCAAGTGCTGTCATTGAGCTTCGTGACTGCCTCCCCGTTTGTATTCTTCAAGGACTCTGTAAAAAGCATAAAATTCCTTGTTGCTTATGTTTGCCTTTTGGACTGTGTGAGTCACAGCTTCAATGGGGGTTCCAAAAATGCATACATGTTATTTTTATGATGATGGAGAGGACCTGGTTCAGTTCATAAAGGAGCTGAGGGAAAGTTGGGGAAAGGATCCTGAACATGTCATGAAAACTGCTGTAGTACATGGGATGGTTTGAGCTTCCTGGGACAGAAGATCAATGTCTTCTATAAGCTCTGATATCCAAAGACAACCACAGGGAACGTCACTAGCCTCTGACGGAAGCAAGGAGCCTGTTCCCATTAAAACCTCCTTTCTCTGAGAAGAAGAGATAAATCTCATGCTCTTTGGAGTGAGACCAACCAGAGTTTGAGTCCTGGCTTCATTATTTACTGACTGGGAACTGTGAAAATCACTTAAGTTTCAGCATCCTCCTAACAGACAGGAAGATAAACGTAAATCTCATATGGCCAATAAGAATAAATGGGGTGATGTGTCTTCAATGATGAGGATTTAGTGCAATATCCTACAGATCTCTGGAGAAGGCAATGGCGACCCACTCCAGTACTCTTGCCTGGAAAATCCCATGGACAGCGGAGGCTGGTAGGCTGCAGTCCATGGGGTCGCTAAGAGTCGGACACCACTGAGCGCCTTCACTTTCACTTTTCTCTTTCATAAATTGGAGAAGGAAATGACAACCCACTCCAGTGTTCTTGCCTGGAGAATCCCAGGGATGGGGGAGCCTGGTGGGCTGCCATCTATGGGGTCGCACAGGGTTGGACGTGACTGAAGCGACTTAGCAGAAGCAGCAGCAACCTACAGATCTCAGAGATTATTCCTTAATCATCTGATCATAAACATATATATATATATATAATATATATATATTTACTTTTATGCTTTAAACTAGATGTATATTGCTTATAATTACATCCATATAAATCATTCATATAATTGTGCATTCTCTGGTTTATTTTGGAATAGCAGAACACCAGGGATGGCGGAGCCCGGTGGGCTGCCGTCTGTGAGGTCGCACAGAGTCGGACACGACTGAAGCGACTTAGCAGCAGCAGCAGCAGCAGAATACCATCAGGGAAAAGTATAACATGCAATAATATTAATGACAATTTAGTATATTATGAAGCTGCATGTAAAGCAAAGAAGGCTTCCCTGGTGGCTCCGTGGTAAAGAATCCACCTGCCAATGCAGGACACATAGGTTCGACCCCTGGTCCAGGAAGATCCCACCTGCTGCAGAGCAACTAAGCCCATGTCCCAGAACTACTGATCCTGGGCTCGAGAGCCCAGAAGCCTCGACTTCTGAGCCCATGTGCCACACCCCTGTGCTCCAAAACAAGAGAAGCCACTGCAATGAGGAGCCCGTGCACCTCAGTAGAGACTAGTCTCCTCTCTCTGCAACTACAGCAAAGCCCACACAGCAACAAAGACCCAGGACAGTCAACAATTAAAAATAAATAAATAAATAATTTCTTTTTATTAAGAAAACAGCCAAAGAAATGTAGTAGATAATTATGGATTACTCTTGGTGGGATGAACTATAAAGTGATACATATTAGCAACCTTAAAAAGAACCTTTTCAAAGTCATTATAGAACGCAATAGCACATGGTTATATTACAAAGGAACATCAGAAACACTTGGAGTAAACTCTAAACAGCACAAAACCACAGAGTCCTTATGTTTTATGATTGACTACTTGTACCATGATCAATGGCCCAGCAACAGATTCATATGCTGATTAATTTATGGTTGGTATCTTTGATGACACAGGTGGAAGTAAAGATAGCATGCTCTGGAAAACTATAAGATGTTTAGAAAAGCCGCTCTAGAGAGGACAAGGAAATTGAACAAAAGATGTTCAGGAAACATTTCAACATAATTATGAAAAGAACAGGAAGAGTATGTCAGAACTAATATATTATACGTAGATTAAACACACATAGAGAACAAACTCAGTAGATTAAAGTGTATAAATAGATATTTGATTAATTCCATCTACATTCTTGATATTTACATATATAATTAGCAAAAAAAATAATTTTTTGAATTGTGTTCTAGGGAACACAGAAGGTTATATCTTATTAGGGCATTAATTACATATCTGACTTTGTGATTGGCGACTTAGCAGCAGCAGCAGCAGCATCCCCTAAACCATTAAATGCTTTCTGTAGGCCATACCTAGTCACAGTAATGAGCTAGACTTATTGCACAGAGCCAGAATGCACAAAATATCATGCTTCCTCTACTTTGATACTGTGAGTTAAAAAATGCCCCCTCTTGTCAATGAATACCTTCAGGTCCTGAAAGGCAGTGAGTCTCCATGTAGAATATGTGTGGAAAAAACAAATTCAAAATGAGAACCAACTGCCCCTGTGCTTGAGGAACAGCTTATCACCTCGTCCATGAGTTCTGCAAGACAAGCTCTCCAGCTGGACCACTTTATGCTGACAGATAATAAGCTGACGTGTTCCCACAACCTGCAATGGGAAAGTTTGCAGTGGCTGGCCCGTTGATGAATAGAGAAAGAAATTTATGTCAAGCTTTCACCAAGGATATGATTAAGCAAATCAAGCTACAGCAAAAAGAAATAAAAATGTTCATTGTGAGGAACTAAGCTGAAAAAAACCCTGAAACAGACTTTAAGAGCCTGTCAGAAGGCATTCTGATGGGGTGCTTTATGAAAATCAAGGGATGGAAGAGAGTTTTTTTTTAAAGGACCACACTCACATTTGTCCACCTGTATATGACTAAGATGAGGACTACAGGGATCACATTTCCCATCTCACTTGCATTATGAAGGGCCATTTAATTAGCATTCACCAGTAAGACATGAATGGAAGTGATGTGCATTGCTCCTGGGACAACACTTATAAGAAGCATGTATATCTTGTCCCCATTTTCTGAATTTCCACAGGCTGGATACAGATGGCTATGAGGCTGGGCAGTAAGGATTCTCAGACTTGACTGTGCATTAGAATCACCTGGAGGGTTGTGCAAACACAAACTTCTGGGCCTGTTCTCCATAGCTTCCAATGCAATAGACCTAAGATGCAGTGTTATAATGTGCATCTCTATAAGTTTCCAGGTGATGTGGAGTTGCTGGCATGAGGATAACTCTCTGAGGGCTGGAGGAGCCATGTGATGGTGAGGAGTCTGGGTCCTTGTGTAACTGCATCAACAAAACCGCCTGCTGATCATGGGCATATGTTTCTGTTATACTTGCAACTTTATACACTGATAAAGCAGTCATTGCCATTTCAAATAATATAGCAAGTGAATAAGGAATGTTCAGGCATGGTGTTCCTATTTAAGTGGGACTTGAGGTAAATAAGCAAGAGAAGATATTTCTAGGAAGAACAAATACAAGCAAAAAAGCAAAAACAAAACAAAAAAAACGATGGGGGTGGTAAAAAAGGAGTGACTGACAGGTGACAAGGGCTTCCCTGGTGGCTCAGCTGGTAAAGAATCCATCTGCGGTGCAGGAGACCTGGGTTTGATCCCTGGGTTGGGAAGAGTCTCCGGGGAAGGGAAAGGCTACCCTCTCCAGTATTCTGGCCTGGAGAATTCCATGGAATTGGAATTCTCCAGGCCAGAGGGGTTGCAAAGAGTTGGACATGACTGAGTGATTTTCACTTCACTTCAACAGGAGACAGTGGAAATGGAGGTCCTGGAATGGCTGGGACATGTCAGCAGAGTGACTCTGCTGGAGAAAACAATTTGCATTAACAAATGATGAGTATCTAAGTCTCCAGATATAAACTAGAGTCCTTGGTAATATAGTCTAGAAAGTCATAGGTAGGAAATTTAACTCAAAAGAAGGAATGAAAAGAAATTTATAAGGAAATAGTTCAACCAGGCTGTTAAAAGTTACTTCTTAGAAGAATGATGTCCTGAAGTTAAGATTAAAGGGCTGAGGATGGAGAGCTCAGTGGGCCCTGTAGAAGCCCGTTACGTTACCATGACTCAGAGCCATTCAGATTTACCAGCAGGGTGACTTTATGACAAGATTACTTGATCAATTAGAGCCTCAGTTTCCTCTTCTGTAAAATAAGAAAATGGCCTTTCAGGGTTGTTACAAGGATTAAACGCAAATATGCATGAAAAACATCTGGCACAAATGTTTGCTGTGAACCGACAGTAACTGTGAGCTATAAGGCCAGAATTCAGATGAAAGAAATGGAAAGAATAAATTCAATATCAAAGGAGCATTTTTGAGGACTCTGTACCCAACTGCATATTGGAGAAGGGATGACTGGGACAGAGATTAAAATTTTTAACCTAGGATGCCTACAAAGAATATGATAAATGATAGAAAAGCTGAAGATGGAAAGATAGGAGGATGCAAAACAATGATCTACTATATTTTTGTTTGCTTCTGTTTTTTTATTCCTTTATCTATTGTTCACACTTGGTCAAAAGTAGATTAGTAGACACCCCTGAACAAAATGGGCTGTTGGGATGTTTGTATTAAATATATTACACACCTCCAAACATCCATGGCCAAAATAGGCCATAGTTGGCATACTTGAAAGAATTCACTGCATGGTAATTGGATTTACAGATAATCATAGGCCTACCTTGTGCTTCCCTTGTAGCTCAGTCAGTAAAGAATCTGCCTGCAGTGCAGGACACCCAGGTTCAATCCCTGGGTTGGGAAGATCCCCTGGAGAAGGAAATGGCAACCCACTCCAGCATCCTTGCCTGGGAAATCTCATGGACAGAGGAGCTTGGTGGGCTGCAGTCCATGGGGTCGCAAAGAGTCAGGCATGACTGAGCGACTAATACTTCCTTACTTACCTATGATAAGAGATTTACTCCAAATTTCACTCATGGCACTGGAGAGAATATTTTCCACATTAAGATGACTCATTCCCAAGCATATTTTGTTGGCACATCAGCAGATTCTCAAGTAACCCAAGAAGGGTTCAGAAAGTGGGCATATCCACTGTGAGGTTACTGTGTGGCATACAGTAAGATCCAAATATCCATTTACACAGGAAACTGGCAGGTGGGACAGAAGTCCAGGCATGTTGTCGTAAACTCAAAACTACTCTGAGGAGCGGCCGTGGAATATTTCTAAATGTGGGGTGATCACACTGTGGCAACAGCACTCCATTTAAATTTCAGAGCCATCCTTCTCTCTAAACATACTTGAAGGCTTCTTTGGAACTGTGATGACATCTTATCGATTTCACTAAGTGACCTGGATTGATTGAAAACTTGGAGAAGCTTTAAACACTAAAAGTTCCTCAAGGGCGCCTTTCCCTGGTGGATGTCCTATTTGTTTTCAATGCAGTGTTTTTCTTCCATAACCCATCTGCCTGATCATTTTATCCATCTGGTTTCTTTCTGAAAGAGTATAGGCATTGCAAGGGATCTCACTAAATCTGAAGTCAAAAGTCCCACGGTAGGAGTTAGGAGCTGTCATACCAGTTTAAGATTTCATGTTTTAAGATGGACAGTCTTTCTTGGTGCCAGAGGACAACTAGAATCCCAACATCTTAAAAGAAAGTATGATATTAGATACAAAGGATGCAGCTTAAATGGCAAAAATTACAAAAACTGGGAAAGATATTTTTAAAAAGGAAATATATCCTGTGTCCTTTGCTCACTGGCAATACATTTACCAGTGGGTGCCTTTACGGCTCACTTAATAACAGAAAGTTTAAGATTTCATGTTTTAAGATGGACAGTCTTTCTTGGTGCCAGAGGACAACTAGAATCCCACATCTTAAAAGAAAGTATGATATTAGATACAAAGGATGCAGCTTAAATGGCAGAAATTACAAAAACTGGGAAAGATATTTTTTAAAAGGAAATATATCCTGTGTCCTTTGCTCACTGGCAATACATTTACCAGTGGGTGCCTTTACGGCTCACTTAATAACAGAACAAGCATAGGAACATGAAGAAAAATACGAATCTTATAATTACCCATTTCCAGAGGAGTAATAAATGAAAACACAGTACTTTTTGCTTTTCCTCTCTCCCACACCACTGCACCTGTATCTAAACATTCCAGGGAGTCATTGTTCTTTTCGCATCACCACAGTATATGATTTTTCTCACAAGAAAACTATTCACTGGAGAAATCAAACTAGCCATCCTAGCGCAATTCCTGGGACTTCTGTTAGCATTTCAACTCTTGGCTTCGTGTGAAAAACGAGAGTCATGTCATCTACTTTCTACACAAATTGAAACCCGAAGATCCGATCACTCTTGAAATTTACGAAAAAATCTTATAATTACCCATTTCCAGAGGAGTAATAGATGAAAAAATGAAAACACAGTACTTTTTGCTTTTCCTCTCTCCCACACCACTGCACCTGTATCTAGACATTCCAGGGAGTCATTGTTCTTTTCGCATCACCACAGTATATGATTTTTCTCACAAGAAAATTATTCACTGGAGAAATCAAACTAGCCATCCTAGCGCAATTCCTGGGACTTCTGTTAGCATTTCAACTCTTGGCTTAGTGTGAAAAACGAGAGTCATGTCATCTACTTTCTACACAAATTGAAACCCGAAGATCCGATCACTCTTGAAATTTACGAAATCCCACATTGAGAAAACTGAGGCGGATTCTCAGAGCGGCTACAGCGGCACGCGACAGTGGATATGGTAAAGGCTAACTGCAGACAAATAAACCGTCACCATCTGAAATCAGCGCTTCCACGGTACTGAAAGCATCTAGGCACAGAGACCATCCGTGACAGAAAATGCATTATGAGAAAATCCCACATTGAGAAAACTGAGGCGGATTCTCAGAGCGGCTACAGCGGCACGCGACAGTGGATATGGTAAAGGCTAACTGCAGACAAATAAACCGTCACCATCTGAAATCAGCGCTTCCACGGTACTGAAAGCATCTAGGTACAGAGACCATCCGTGACAGAAAATGCATTATGAGAATGTTCCTCCCTCAACTACGGTCGCCATCGTTTAATTCAAATAGAACATAATGAAGGTCTTTGCTGCATATTGCCATGTGTATAAATGGCTAGATTAGTGGCTAACCGTTAATTAGTAGCTTTTGCAAAATGTGGTCAATCTACTTGTGGGAGAGGAATATGGCTTGATTTATAGTTTATAATTACTTCTCTATATTGATATTGCTAATTATAATGTGTTTATATTCTGCTTAAAAGCTGCAACTGTGCCTTGCAATAATACATCAATATTTTTAAGGTTTAAAACATCTTGCAACACTCTTTGACATAAATTGCAGCAATAATTTCTTGGCTTCGTCTCCTAAAGTAAAGGAAATAAAACCAAAAATAAACAAATGGGACCTAATTAAAAGCTTTTGCACAGCAAAAGAAACCCTGAAGAAAATAAAAAGACAACCTACTGAATGGGAGAAAATATTTACAAATGATATAACTGATATGGGATTAATGCTCAGCATATAAGAACAGCTGATACAACTTACCATCCAAAAAAAAAACAAAAAAACAATTAAAAAATGGGCAGAAGAACTGAACAGACATTTTTCCAAAGAAAAAATGCTGATGCTCAACAGGTACAGTAAAAGATGCTCAACACTGCTCTTCCTCATGGAAATACAAATGAAAACCACAATGAGATACCACCTCATATCTATCAGAATTTGTTGCTATTTAGTCGCCAAGTTGTGTGTGACTCTTTTGTGACTCCACCAGGCTCCTGTCCCCTTGGGATTTCCCAGGCAAGAATACTGGGGTGGTTTGCCACTTCCTGCTTCAAGGGATCTTCCTGATCTGCTTCTTATATACCAGATCAATTTCTCTCTACAACAATCGTACATTCTAGATTCTTCATTACTTTCCATTTTATGCATTGTCTTTTCTTTTTTTTTAGTAAACATAATTTGGTAAACATACAACTAAAAGTTATGTATACATATAAAACCTCACAAGTCAGAGAAAAGCTTTTGCTTATTTGCGTGTTCTGATTTTAGGTTCAGACAGTCACCCTTTCAGCTGCAGCCTCTGCATCAGGGCAATAAATCCCCAAGTCTCTCATTCTCTGCCTGCTGTTTGCCATTTGTAGCTGAGCAGCTTAAAAGGAGAAGCATGGCCACTGCATCACTGTGGACACATAGGAATGATGAAAAGAGCAAAGGATTTCAGATGACAGATTTCAATCAGCATCATGAGAAATGTCAGTCATAAAACAATGGTTTTTTTTTGTGTGTGTGTGTGTGTGTGTGACAACACAATTATTTTCAAGCTCTCCCACCATTTCTGAAAAGAAATATCCTGCTCTGCTTTTAACAAGAGGGCAGCACGGAAGAAGTTTCAGCAGTGTACTTTTTCTTCTTTACAACAAGTGTTTGCCGTTTTTTTTTTTTCTGAGCATCAATAACTTCCTCTGTTTGTCAATCAACTTCATAGTCAAAAAACTCAAACAATGGGTAATGTAGTCTGTGAATTAACATTTCAAGTAAAAATAATCTCCTAAAATACCTGTAAACTATGGTAACCTCTTAAATCTTAGTGTCCCCTGTGGCTGAAAAAGCCAGACATCAAATGCATTTTCTTTGGAAGGATTGTTAATTCCCATAAACGGAGCATCTGAGTAAATGCCAAGTGCATTAACCACCATGAATAAATAATACTAGCTGACATATTTTAATGAACCTGTTAAGTCCCAGTCTCTTTAAAGCACTTAACATATTTGAACTCACTTAATTCCTACAACAACCCCATTTTACCTCTGAGGGATTTCAGGCACCCTGAAGCCTGATAGCCTCAGACCTCATAAGTGGTGGGGCTGGCAATGAAGCAAGCAATCTGGTTCTGGAGCCCATGACCTCAACCCTGATAATCCTAATTAAATAGCAATGGTCCTCACAGTGTGATATCTGGCCAAGAAACATCAGCAAAACCTGGCAACTTGTTGAAACCAGGAATTCTTTGGCCCCAGCCCAGACATCCAGTCAGGCAGAGTCCAAGCAGGTAATCTTGAGACAGGGTAACCAGTTGAGAAAAGACCTTGATGCAGGGAAAGACGTAATGCTGGGAAGAGAAAAGGAGAAGAGGGTGGCGGAGGACGAGATAATTATAAGAGAGCATCATCAATGCAATGGACATGAATTTGAGCAAACTGGGAGACAGGGAGGGACAGGGAAGCTGGGCGTGCTGCAGTCCATGGGATCAGGATGTTTGGCTATCGGTAAATGAACACATCATCGTAGTTATCTGGGTCATTAAGACCTTTTTTGTACAGTTCTTCTGTGTATTCTTGCCATCTCTTCTCACTCTCTTCTGTTATGTTCTTACTTAACAGGTCAGAGGCTGGCAGTTACCAAATCTATTGTTCATCATGGATGTTTACATTTCCCCTCTCCAGGAGAAAACAATGTAAATGGTTGACCTAAAACTGACATAATATCATGATTGAAGGCAAGGTCTTTCACTTGTGAGGATGTCCTCCTTCTAACCAGGAGGAAATATGAATTCACAGTAACAGATGTTTATGGAAAATGTAGAATATTCAAGTAGATTGAACTGACTTGGCAGGCTGTTAAGACATCCAAAAAAGATGAGTGTAATGCCATGCATTCTCAGAAGTAAGAGCTTATTATTTTACAGAAGGAAGATCAAAAGTTATCCCAGTGACTGTAATGTTAGACCGCTTATTCAACATATAAGGAGTGTGTCTTGAATGTTTGAATATCGGGATAAATATAATCATATTACTTTTGTCCTTCATATTTAAAATTATATTTAGGAAAGTTATATCTCAGGTTTACAAAGATCCAGACTTCTGGATAACAATCTTTGAGCCAAAAATATACTGTTTTTTGGCTTATGTCTTTCTTCTTTTGCTGTCCAAATGGATGTAAGCCGTCAGCTGTCACTGGAGGTGTCGTATACTTGATAGAACATGTTCTTCGAGGTAACTGAACAAACTTGACTCCCTAGTTATTTAGGGAAAACAGTCCCATAGCTCATTTTTCCAAACACCTTGGAAGTTCTCAGCAAAGCTCATCAATTCATCTTTCCCATCCTTACTGAGATATGACTGACCTTGTTTCTTTCCATGAGGTAGCTCATTTTTCCTTTAAGTCAATTCCTCTGAAACATGGAACCTGTACACCAGGTAAGCTAATCTTCTAGATGCCATTAACTATTGTTCCAGTTGATTCTAAAAGCCTAAGATGATAGAACTCAGAGAGACCACCTTAAAATTCTGACAGAGCTCTCCAGAAATTAACATTACCCTAACTCCACAGC
>SJYT01012535.1:76098-95377 GCA_006410635.1 Cephalophus harveyi
TGATGCTTTTGAACTTTGGTTTGGAGAAGACTCTTGAGAGTCCCTTGGACTGCTAGGAGATCAAACCAGTCAATCCTAAAGGAAATGAATCCTGAATATTCATTGGGAAGACTGATGCTGCTTCAATAATTTGGTAACCTGATACGAAGAACTAACTCAGTGGAAAAGACTCTGAAGCTGGGAAAGATTGAAGATAGGAGGAGAAGGGTATGACAGAGGATGAGAGGGTTGGATGGCATCACCAACTCGATGGGCATGAATTTACGTAGACTCTGGGAGTTGGTGATGGACAGGGAAGCCTGGCATGCTGCAGTCCATGGGGTCACAAAGACTGGGACATGACTGAGTGACTGAACCAAACCGATAGAGATTTGAAAAGATAATAGTATGGGGTATTGATTATGGGAAGCTTTTCTGGCCTGGAGAAGAGTCTATGAAATGATGGAAAGATTGGTGTTCAGCTAGTGGAAGGTCAAGCTTCTAGGCCAAATTTTATTTCTACACTGATGAAAACAGAGACAATTTGCTGGTTTTGATACTCAATTTTATAGTTGTGTTTGAGGGATGATGAACAATCATTATTCCCATGGCTATGTTCTCAAATGGAGAGTTTGTTAATTTTAACACTCATGGAACAATGACTCCAAGTGATACTCATGCTTTTATAAAGCATTCATGATAATGAAATTCAAAAGGTCATTGTTCTCTGGGTAGTCATAAGATGCTGCTCAGATTTCCTAAGTGCCAACTATTGCTGTTTATCACATGCGAAGATTCATGTGGAAGAAATGTATCCTTACTTGAAGGAAAGGATCTTTCAAAACTTTGCAGTTATTGATTCAGTTACAGATTCATAGATGACCCCGAGGGGAAATAGACAAAGACATAAATCTACAATTTCAAAGTGTATGTATGTTACTTAGAAAAGCTATTTGATATAGTGAAGATAGACTATTGCTTGTCTCAAGATGGATTATCTTTGACTGTAACATATCTCCTTCTGCCCTAAGTCAATATGACTGATATAAAGAGACAGATTGCAGAAGGCTAGAAGATGAGAATGGAGGTCAGCTTATAATCCTCACAAATCAACACAGAAACTTGGGTTTTCTTTTGAGTAAAACAGAGGTCACTGGAGGGTTTCATGCAAGCTCTCCATCGTACTCTTACAGAATCATTGGAGACATCAAGTGCATCTTGGACATTTGTTGTGCCTCTGACAGGACTAAGACGAAGCTAAAAAATAGTACAAATTCAATACATATTTGACAAAATGTAACATGAAATTTCCTGGAGTAGGAAATGGCAACCCACTCCAGTATTCTTGCCTGGGAAATCCCATGGACAGACGAGCCTGGTGGGCTACAGTCCATGGGGTTGCAAAGAGTTGGACATGACTGAGTGACTGAACATAACATGACATTTATGAGACATTCTGTGGTTCATTTAAGAAGGACTGCATCTATCTAAAGTGGATATTTCACGTCTCAATTTATGTGATTGGGTAATGTTAAAATTATTTTCTGTATTGCATAATTACATTTCTTTTCCCCAGTGGTATTCTTAGGGTTAATATTTGTTCTATCCTGTGTCTCCCAAACAGTATCATTCATGGACCTAAATTCATGTATCATCTGTACCACTGATTAGCATATTTTTCTAAAACAAACTACCTCTTATTCAAATAAGCCTATTTTAAAGGAAATACATACATACATGTAATGTGTATATGTACATTCACACATACTCACACACATATAAACATGTGTTAAAGGGAAACAAACCATGCATAGATGCAAATACACTACTGAATATCTATGAAATCAAGAATGTGATATGCTCAGTTCAGTTCAGTTGCTCAGTCATGTCCAACTCTGTGACACCATGGACTGCAGCATGCCAGGCTTCCCTGTCCATCACCAATTCCCAGAGTTTACTCAAACTCATGTCATTGAGTTGGTGATGCCATCCAACCATCTCATCCTCTGTTGTCCCTTTCTCCTCCGGCCTTCAATCTTTCCCAGCGTCAGGGTCATTTCAAATGAATCAGTTCTTTGCATCAGGTGGCCAAAGTATTGGAGTTTCAGCTTCAGCATCAGTCCTTCCAATGAATATTCAGGATCGATTTCCTTTAGGATGGACTGGTTGGATCTCCTTGCACTCCAAGGGACTCTCAAGAGTCTTCTCCAGCACCACAGTTCAAAAGTATCAATTCTTCAGCGCTCAGCTTTCTTTATAGTCCAACTATCACATCCATACAAGACTTCTGGAAAAACCACAGCTTTGACTAGATTGACCTTTGTTGGCAAAGTAATGTCTCTACTTTTTAATATGCTGTCTAGGTGATATGCTAGATATATCTTAAACCACATAAAATGCATGTGTTTAAAACTTTTTTAACCTTCATTTACGTACACCTAAAATCATTTTATTGAAGATATACACATTGTCCTTTCCAAAGCTATGGTCTGAATTGATTCACCTGGCTTTATTCTGAAAACCTGTCTCAATTCCTCAAAGCAGGACAAAGTAAAGAGTAGCTGACCTGTATGGGGCTGTACATACTCAGAATAAATCAGACTGCAACTCCTCAATTACTGGCAGTACAGTTCCACACATCCTGGGTCAAGTAGCCTCTGCAAGGTCCAATGATAGAGGGTGGCAGGTTAAAGCACCTTATGGGGAAGCATGTCTGAAGGGACCCATGTGTTGAATGATGGATGGAGCAGCTTTCTGTCTTGCAGGCCTGCTTGCAATGAGCATCTGGGGAATCTGTTCCTCTCCTTGCAGAAGGAGTAGCAAAGTAACCAAGTCCAAGGGAGAATTTGTCATCAGAATGTTCCTCTAGTGACTCGTGGCTTTGGTTCGGATATTTTGAGGATGTCTTTGGTGGCAGAAGGCAGGATATGATTAATAGTAATGTCATGCAGCTAGCATCCTTAACACAGGCCAGGTTATAAATATAAGGGGGCCTGGGATCTGGTTTTATTTTAAGTTCTTTATCCATGCTAACCCCCAATAAACTTTAATTTATGTTCAGAAGGAAGAGACTCTACAGAGAGACTAGCAGGCCCACTGCAATACGAGGCAGACACACTGAAACATCAAGCAGACATGACACATACCATCCCCACAAAAAAATTTGCAGTGTTCCTACCATGTGGAAACTGCAATCTGAGACACTGTAGTAGAAATCAGAAACCTGACCTATGAGGGGTTTACCATGTGGCTTTCTATATCTAATAAAATTCACATCCGAGAGAAACGCATTTAGCTAAAAGGCATAGAATAAATGGCTAAGAGGGCCATAAAAAGACAGCGGACTTTTTTTTTTTTCCCTAACAAATATTCTGAAAACTTAAGTCTTAGGCTTGTGTTAAGGATCAATGATGTCATCAGAGATCAAGGTTTATTTACATTTCTACTCTGCTGTCTTTATCGCGTTGGCCTAAGGACTCACAGGAGAAAGACGGCAGGACTGGGCGTCATGTCCATGCGTAAGGCATAGAGGCAGCTCAAGGTACAAAGGGCTGTGCTGCACACATCTCCTGGAAAAACCCAGTTACCTGGTACCTCTATGCAGCATGGAAGCCAAAATATTTAGAGGTGGCCTAGCTGGGAGAGACTGGCAGTGATTTGGGGCACACAAGTCAATAGCTTCTGTAAAATTAAATCCTTCTTCAGGAATTTCTCAACTAGGCCAGATGATCAGGGTATGCACAGGGTCAACAGTATTTTTCTTATTTTTGAACTTGATCTGTTTTTTTAAACTTTTTTATTTTTTTGTTGAAGGATAATTGCTTTATAGAATCTTGTTGTTCTCTGTCATACTTCAACATGAATCAGCCATAGGTATACATATATCCCCTCCCTTTTGAAACTCCCTCCCATCTCCTGCTCCATCCCACCCCTCTAGATTGATACAGAGCCCCTGTTTAAAAACCACAGGACACAAAATCATGAAAGGGAGTTAGCAAATTTTTCCTAATCTGTTATCTTTGGTAAGTTGACCATGTACAATACAAGCCATTCCACAGGGAAATTTCTGCTAACCCTAGAGTTTAATTCCATGATTGTGGTTTAGACTGGATTTTAGGAGGCAATGCTGGGGTGTGATAGAAAACTGGAGCTTTCAGCATTTCAGGGCCCTGGGTTCAAACCCTGTCATTGGCAGCTAACAGCCATGACCAAAAATCACAGCCTCTCAAAGTCCTGTTTTGTGCATCTATAAGATATCACCTTCCTTTCATAGCTTTCCTGTAGGACTTACACTGTTCTTATGCATTATTTAGAACACTGTGCAGCTCAAAACAGATGTTCATTAAATTACTGCTTCTGGAAATAGACATGAGTTTTTTTGTTTTTTTTTTTCATTTTATTATTTATTTATTTTTCCTTTACAATATTGCATTGGTTTTGCCTACAGAATGCTTGGGGCTGGTGCTCTGGGATGACCCAGAGGGATGGTATGGGTAGGGAGATGTGAGTTTAAAATCAGTTTGAATACACATGAGGATCACCTGGTAGATTTGTTTTAATGCAAATATTTATCACATTATATATATATATATATATATATATATATATGATAATTTAAAAGAATGAAATAATGCCATTTGCAGCAACATGGATGGACCTAGACACAATCACACTAAGTGAAGGAAGTCAGACAGAGAAAGACAATGTGATGCCATCATATGGCATCACTTAAATGCAGAATCTAATTTTAGTTTTTTTTTTTCATTTTATTATTTATTTATTTTTCCTTTACAATATTGCATTGGTTTTGCCTACAGGATGCTTGGGGCTGGTGCTCTGGGATGACCCAGAGGGATGGTATGGGTAGGGAGATGTCAGTTTAAAATCAGTTTGAATACACATGAGGATCACCTGGTAGATTTGTTTTAATGCAAATATTTATCACATTATATATATATATATATATATATATATATATGATAATTTAAAAGAATGAAATAATGCCATTTGCAGCAACATGGATGGACCTAGACACAATCACACTAAGTGAAGGAAGTCAGACAGAGAAAGACAATGTGATGCCATCATATGGCATCACTTAAATGCAGAATCTAATTTTTAAAATGATACAAATGATCTTACTTACAAAACAGAAACAGACTCACAGAAACAGAAAACAAACATGATTATCAAAGGGGAAGGGTGAGGGAGGGATAGATTAGGAGTTTGCTATTAGCAGACACAAACTACTAAGTATAAAATAGGTAAATAACAAGATCCTACTGTATATAGCACAGGGAACTATATTCAACATTTTGTAATAACCTATGGTGGAAAATAATCTGAAAAAGATTATTTTATATATATGTATGCATAATATACTTTGAATTACTTTGCTATACACCAGAAGCCAATATAATACTGTAAATCAACTATGTTTAAATAAAAAAGAATCAGTTATTATGAGACCTCTTTATCTAGTCAATCAGATAGGGATCAGGCATCTTTATTTTATAATAAGCTGCAATGGAGATTACAGCACAAGGCTTGATGTGAAAAATCAAAGCGGTCCAACTGTCTTTTCATTGTCAGAGTATTTTTAATGAGGGAATAGCAAGATGAGCTCCAGGGTTAAATGCAGAAAGAGAATTCCGTACTTAGATGACATTAAGGTCAAAGTTTCTATAAATAAAGAAATAAAAATATGAATGTTATCCTGAAGTTATAATATTTGTCATGTAGACCCCAAGTGAATTTTGCATCATTGAATTATATTCAATCTGAGGGAAAAGATCCATAATAACGTTCTCTTTCTTCCTTATTTTCGTCCTTCCTTCCTTCTTTCTTTTTCCCTTTCTCTCTCCCTCCTTTCCCTTCTTCTTTACTCTTTTTTTTCTTTCTTCCCTTCTCTCTTACTTCTTTCTCTCTGTATCTTTTTCTGGAGGCAGAGGGGAGTTACCAGTATCTATCGCGGTTAAGTGTAGAAAGAGAATTCCGCACTTAGATGACATTAAGGTCAAAGTTTCTATAAATAAAGAAATAAAAATATGAATGTTATCCTGAAGTTATAATATTTATCACATAGACCCCAAGTGAATTTTGCATCATTGAATTATATTCAATCTGAGGGAAAAGGTCCATAATAATGTTCTCTTTCTTCCTTCTTTTCGTCCTTCCTTCCTTCTTTCTTTTTCCCTTTCTCTCTCCCTCTCTCCCTCCTTTCCCTTCTTCTTTACTCTTTTTTTTTCTTTCTTCCCTTCTCTCTTACTTCTTTCTCTCTGTATCTTTTTCTGGAGGCAGAGGGGAGTTACCAGTATCTTTGATTGGTAAAATAGTAAGGGGGAAATGCACACCCAGAGGCTTCCCAAGTGGTGCAATGGTAAAGAATCTGCCTGCCAATGCAGGAGACATACAGATGCGTGTTTGATCCCTGGGTTAGGAAGATCCCCTGGAGGAGGGCATGGCAACCTACTCCAGTATTTTTGCCTGGAGAATCCCGTGGGCAGAGGAGCCTGGGGGACTACAGTCCACAGGGTTGCAAAGAGTTGGACACCACTAAAGAGACTTAGCAGGCAGGCATGGACACTCAATGTCTGGCAATGAGATACTCAGTGCAATAATTTTTTCCCTCAAGGATTTTTTTTTTTTTTTTTTTTGAGGATGCTTGGGGCTGGTGCACTGGGATGATTCAGAGAGATGGTATGGGGAGGGAGGTGGGAGGGGGATTCAGGATTGGGAACTCATGTACACCCATGGCGGATTCATGTTGATGTATGGCAAAACCAATATAGTATTGTAAAGTAAAAAAAAAAAAAAATACAAAGGCAAATATGGAAAAAAATGCAATTTAAGCAATTAACAATGAATTCACAAGCATGTTCAGGATTATTATGTTTTGGCCAAGAGGTATCGAAAAGCACTTTAATTAATTAACAGTTTCTTAAGCACTTATTATGTACCAGGCACCATGTTGGTAGTGAACAAGAAAGACCAATATGTACCCTCCTGAAGCTTCAACTCTAGCACAGAGCACAGAGAGACAGTCAACAAATGTTTACACAGACAGGTCCCTAAACATAATGGAAACCACTATTGCAGTGAAGCAAAGCACAGGTTCCTTAGAGATACATCAAAGAGGGGTGGGCAAATTAGCTGTTAGAAGCACTGGAGGCACAGGGAACACATGCACCAATGCTAAACACATTGACCAAGGCTAAGTTGTAAATGTGTAAATATTAAAGATGAGCTGTCGTGGAGCTTGGAAACACTTGCAACCTCAAAGGAAGGTCAGCACCCCTGGAGCTCTGTAATCCCAAGGGATGGGGCCAGATGTGGCCCAGAAGGAGGCAGGTCAAGTCATCCAGGGCCCTTTTGGCCTCAGGTGAGAAGGAGCCTCATGCGAAGACTTGACTCATTGGAAAAGACTCTGATGCTGGGAGGGATTGCAGGAAGGATTGGGAACTCATGTACACCCATGGCGGATTCATGTTGATGTATGGCAAAACCAATATAGTATTGTAAAGTAAAAAAAAAAAAAAATACAAAGGCAAATATGGAAAAAAATGCAATTTAAGCAATTAACAATGAATTCACAAGCATGTTCAGGATTATTATGTTTTGGCCAAGAGGTATCAGAAAAGCACTTTAATTAATTAACAGTTTCTTAAGCACTTATTATGTACCAGGCACCATGTTGGTAGTGAACAAGAAAGACCAATATGTACTCTCCTGAAGCTTCAACTCTAGCACAGAGCACAGAGAGACAGTCAACAAATGTTTACACAGACAGGTCCTTAAACATAATGGAAACCACTATTGCGGTGAAACAAAGCACAGGTTCCTTAGAAATACATCAAAGAGGGGTGGGCAAATTAGCTGTTAGAAGCACTTGAGGCACAGGGAACACATGCACCAATGCTAAACACATTGACCAAGGCTAAGCTGTAAATGTGTAAATATTAAAGATGAGCTGTCCTGGAGCTTGGAAACACTTGCAACCTCGAAGGAAGGTCAGCACCCCTGGAGCTCTGAAGGAGGCAGGTCAAGTCATCCAGGGCCCTTTTGGCCTCAGGTGAGAAGGAGCCTCATGCGAAGACTTGACTCATTGGAAAAGACTATGATACTGGGAGGGATTGCAGGCAAGAGGAAAAGGGGATAACAGAGGATGAGATGGCTGGATGGCATCACTGACTCAATGGATGTGAGTTTGAGCGAACTCCGGGAATTGGTGATGGACAGGGAGGCCTGGTGTGCTGCAATTTATGGGGTCGCAAAGAGTCAGACACAACAGAGTAACTGAACTGAACTGAACTGAGAAGGAGCCAAAATCTGACGCCTCTCTTCTCAGTGACTTTCATGTCCCAATCAAATGTCATACAAATTATGGAAATGAATAAAAAAAATTTTGCTTCTGCAGAAGGAAAAAAATGGCAAAGACTTCACATCATTGAAAGTGCAAAGTGCATTTTAAATACTATTTATTATGTGTGCATAGATGGATACATGCTAGAAGTCTACTAGAAGGTCAGCTAGAAAGACAGAGAAGAGACAAATGAAGGCTCTTCAATCAGATATGAAGACATGCAGAGAGATGAAGGCTGAGCAACGATGGGTACAGGCTTGGTGTGTAGATAAGTGGCTGTAGAGATAAAATGGTGTAGTAACAACTGAAATAGTCCTGGTAACTGCAACAGTAAAAAATTACATTTGAATATTTAACATGTGCTAGGCACTATGACCGGAGAAGGCAATGGCACCCCACTCCAGTACTCTTGCCTGGAAAATCCATGGACGGAGGAGCCTGGTAGGCTGCAGTCCATGGGGTCACTAAGAGTCGGACACGACTGAGTGACTTCACTTTCACTTTTCTCCTTCATGCACTGGAGAAGGAAATGGCAACCCACTCCAGTATTCTTGCCTGGAGAATCCCAGGGACGGGGGAGCCTGGTGGGCTGCCATCTATGGGGTCGCATAGAGTCAGACACGACTGGAGCGACTTAGCAGCAGCAGCAGCAGGCACTATGACAAACAGTGTATTAAAAAGCAGAGACATCACTTTGCTGACAAAGGTCCGTATAGTCAAAGCTATGGTTTATCCAGTTGTCATCTGTGGATATGAGAGTTGGACCATAAAAAAATGCTGAGCACCAAAGAATTGATGCTTTTGAACTGTGGTGCTGGAGGACTCCTGAAAGTCCCTTGGACAGCAAGGAGATCAAAACAGTCAATCCTAAAGGAAATCAACCCTGAATATTCATTGGAAAAACTGATGCTGAAGCTCCAATATTTTGGCCACCTAATGCAAAGAGCTGACTCGTTGGAAAAGACTCTGATTGATGCTGGAAAAGATTGAAGGCAAAAGGAGAAGAGGGTGACAGAGGGTGAGATGAGTGGTTGGGTGGCATCACTGACTCAGTAGATATGAGTTTGAGCAAACTCTGGGAGATAATGAAGTACAGGGAAGCCTGGAGTGCTGCAGTCCATGGGTTTGCGAACAGTCAGACATGACCGAGCAACTGAACAACAACAAGGCACTTTCTCAGGCAATTTACATGTATGAACCATAAGCATTTTAAATTAAAAAGCTACAGTAAACAGGCTGTCACTGTAGGCAGGTAAGAGAAACTACTAATATTCCCAAAGTCCCCTCCGTCCCCCAAGTAGACACTGTAGGCAAGTAAGAGAAACTACTAATATTCCCGAAATCCCCTCCGTCCCCCAAGTAGTAGGTCCCAGTATTGTTTCTGCATAGCTGCCCGGAGGAGGAGCCCCTCTCTCTGCATAATTAGGGACTGAGCCCCTTCTCAGCTGGTGCACCGTAGTGCTGCTCTCACTGAAGACCATCACAAAGCACAGGACCCAGTCAAATGAGGGTCCCTTAAGACAAAGCAAGGACCTGAGAAGGAGAGCCACATGATCTCAGCCCCCCCAGCTAAGTTGCACAGTAACCAGGAAGGACTGGATTCGGCATGAAAAGATAAAAATAAACATTCTCTTGCCACTCCAGTGGTTTGCCTTTGTATAATGTATATTCACCTGGGAAGTTCCTCCTTCTTTCAAAGCAGACTTATACACACAACTCTCTTCCCTCCATCCCCAATCCCCACCCCATGTAATCTTGACCACAAGGTCTGAAGCTGGAGCTTGTCTTAACTTTTTCTCTTTTTCTTTTCCATAGGTCTGTTTCTTTCTCCACATGTCTCTCCATTTCCTCTCTCTATATCTGTCTCCATCTCCCCTTTGATCACCATTCAACCTCTTGTTTTCTCAACCCCTCTCAGTTACCCTGTTACCCAGATCTCAGTCGCAACTCCTCTTTCTCTCTCCAATGTCTCTCCTTTTCTCTCTTGATACACAGACCACTTAATTAAACCTCATTAACAATACAGCCAATAACTAACAAAAATGTCCTCTGGAAACATCTTTACTGTTGAGCCCTTCGAAGAAAAAAGGCGAGAGCCACGGTGACATATCACCATTCCCAGGTAAAAAGACTACAATAGCAATTCACCTGCAGTTACACTGAATAAGTATTCACAACAAAATTAGCCCAACATTGAAAGAAAGAGACTCTTATCCAATAACTATCATTTTAAATTTTAAGTAGACCTTCTTGTATAAAACTGAATGATTAAGCTCTTATTTTCCTGTCAAAAACAGTGAAAAAAGACTGGAGGGTCTTATTCAACAGCCTTCCCTGTGGCTCCGTGGTAAAGAATCCCTCTGCCAATGCAGGAAACTCAGATGATGCAGACTCAATCGGCAGACTGGGAGCCCCTGGAGAAGGGCATGGCAACCCACTCCAGTATTGTTGCCTGGGAAATACCATGGACAGAGGAGCCTGGTGGGCTACAGTCCATGGGATGGCGAAGAGTCAGACACAACTGAAGTGACTCAGCACACACACACTGTTGTTCAACAGATGTTGGAACCCTTAATGACTGTGGTTGTCACTGAAATCTAATTTCAAAACTCTTTTCACTGGTCTGGGGAGAATATAAGGGGTAGCTTGTTTTCCTTAGACAATGTAGATTTCATTTTACAAAAGATACAGTAAGCTGTCTGTACCCACGAGTTCTGCATCTGGTGCAGATTCAACCTGGTGCTGGATGTGAAGGGTTAACTGTATTCCCTTAAGCAACGATGCATTAGGATGTGACACATGCTCCAGTCTGGTTTCTGTGTGGTTTCTCACCATGAATTGGTTGAGGGAAATATTTCTTCATCACCAAGAGAGAAAAAAAAAAAAAATATATATATATATAAACTAATGAAGTGAAAAGAAAGCCCACAAACACCAAAGCTTTCATTGCTATATCATTTGGAAGGATAAGAGTATCCATATTAATTTTTTATGCTACAAATATTTAAATGACTCAATATGCAGTGATTCTTACAGAAATGCAGACATTGTCTTGTTTAGCTTTGAGCAAGTTATGTAACCCACACATCTATTGTCTTGATCTATAAGATGCAGATAAAAGCAGTTCATACTTTCAAGATTGTATTTCATAGCACATGGCACATTACAAGGGTTTAACAGGTATACTACTAATGCCATTCCTGTTATCATCATCATCACTGTCACTGTCCGACTCTTCGCGACCCCATGGACTGCAGCCTACCAGGCTCCTCTGTCCATGGGATTTTCTAGGCAAGAGTACTGGAGTGGGGTGCCATTGCCTTCTCCAGGAGAGTGTTAAGCTATGTACTAAAATGGGAAAAGAAAAAAATTCTACTGTGATTTGTTGTGTAAAGACAGAAGATAATATATAACAGAGAGATCACAAGTAGAACAAAAAGAAATTTTTTTTCTAAGAAGGAAATTATTCCACCTTAAGTACTTATCAGAGGTCAGTTTCTATAGTCATCAAAAAATTGAGCTCTCTACTTAATGTACATTTGCTACGTATATACCCAAGTCATGAGGCAAGTAAGTTTATATGTATAACCACAAACAGAAATTCATATGAACTTAAAACCTGTTAATTTTATCATTAATATCAGAAAATTATGAATTCCATAATACTTGTGAGACAACTCAGGCTTAGATCATAAATAATCTTTTTCTAATACAGCTTGCATTATATAGCTACCTCTCTCTGCATTCTCTGACTTCCCCATGATTTTCCATCCATCTGAATCGCTTTTCTTGTAGCTTTTTTTATGACTGCATCAAAAGCTCATCAAGGGGGCTCAATGACAGTGAGACATAAGATGATGGAAAAAAGCAGTAGGATACTTTGTTAAAATGGTATCTTAGCTGAAAAATGTGCAAGAATACGGATTTACCCAGTAAGATATGTTCTTCGAAATTAATAAAACAGGGATATTTGTTTCTTAATACAGTCTTTCAGCTTGAAATAGGAAATATCAGGAATGACACGAGGAGAGCACCATCAAACAGAAGTTTATAATCTATAAAGCCATAAACACTTTGTGGTATATTCATATACTGGAATATTCCACAGCAATAAAAAGAAGCTATATTACATGCAATAGTAAAGATGCATTTCTAAAGCATTATACTGAGTGAAGGAACTCATGTACACATGTACATGTACACAAAACACACATACAAAGTCTGATTCCATTTGAATATATGTGATTCAGTGAAGTTCAAAATTAGGCAAAATTGATCTTCTGTATGATAAATAGGGCTTCCCTGGGGACTCAGCTGCTAAAGAATCCATCTGCAATGTGGGAGACCTGCGTTCGATCCCTGGGTTGGGAAGATTCCCTGGAGAAGGGAATGGCTATACGCTTCAGTACTGTGGCCTGGAGTCTGCTATACATGGACTGTATAGTCCATGGGGTCACAAAGAGTCAGATACAACTGAGCAACTTTCACTTTCACTTTTCAAGATAAATAATTCTATTTACATTAAGTGAAAGAGAAGACAAAGTTAATCTGTTAGTCATAGGAAATGAAACCAAGAGGATTTATCTTGTGTGACAAATATTTTTCTTTGATTTATGTGGTGGTTACCTTCATATGTATACGTGCATATATATATACACACACATATATTCACACACATGTAGCTGTGTGTGTAAGATCACTGAGTGGTACATTTAAGATCTACATATTTTCATCTATGCAAATTATACTTCAATAAAAAAGTTTAAAAAATAAGCCAACAGGATAGAAAGATATATTAGTTTTTATAGGAAATGCACCTAGAGAACAGTGAGAACACAAGAATGTTTATTATAGGTTAACTTGGTCACTTTAACTTATCTTTAGCTTATCGACTTTTGTGTAGAAGTTACTAGTAGTTTTGGAAAGGCTAGACCTAGATACTTCCCAGTAGCAAGTCACTCTTGGAGCCTTTTGCTCCACCACAGGCATCCTGGTTATCTTAGGATACATTCTGGTATCCATTAGAAATCAAAGGAAAGGCTAGTCTCAGCTCTACCTTGATATCAAATCCTAAAATCATAATCCCGAAGGCTCAGGTCAGTCCCGGTGCTACCAGGAGAGCATGTTCAGAGCTGTTTATGATTCAGTTCCTGCCAGTCTCTCCACCACTCACCCAAACTCCTTCACAACCCCCAGCTCTTTTTAATATGTTGACAAGCCACTTGCTGCTCTGAGACCTTTGTAAATTGTAAATTCTGCTCTTGCTAAATGCAACACCTCAACTGCTTCTTTACTAGGTCAACTACTATTAGTCTTTTAAGGATTAATTCGTGTGTCACCTATTTTTGTCAGATAATGCCCTCTAACTGTTAGTGTTCACGGAAACCCTATTATCACAATTCATCCTCTGACATTATTGAGGTAGGAGATGGATGGGCCCCTGGGCTGGACAGCTGGTGTTTGTCAAGTGTAGTAAAACTGAAGCTTTGTTTTCCCAGGACACTCCAAGGACAAAGCTAGTGGCAAGAGATGAGCTCTGCTAAAGTAAAGAGATAAGATGACCACTTGAAAGGTCAAGGAAAACTTTCCTGATTGCACATGTGCAGGAAGGCTCCCTGAGGGTCAAAAAGGGGGCGGCAACGCTCCATAATAGGTGATGTCAAGCCCCCCATTGGTTTCTGCACTGGAATCCATCTTGGTGAAAAGATACGCTTGAAAATGAAGAAGGATCCTAGTACAGGTTGGACGTGGGAAAAGAAACAAGATAATCAGCTAAAGGTAAACAAAGACCTGGAAGAATTGTCCTATGTAAGTGATTTATCCGACTCTTTACTGTGCTCCTTCTCATTAGTGGATGTCCACACACTTTCTCTCTGGGCCTGTATTTCTGCCTTGTTTCAATCTGAAAGCTGTTTCTCTGTGTGCTCCCTGACTTGTGTCTCTAATAATAAACTGTGTACCTGTTTTTGTTTGTTTGCTTGGCTTTTTTTTCTCCTTTGAAACATTCTTGCTTTCAAATGGAAGCAAGAGCCAGGGCCATTCTGCTTCTATCCTCTAGCCCCTAGATTAGTGGTTAGAATTTCTGGTTTTCACTCAGGCTAGCCAGGTTCAGTTCCTGGGCAGTGAACTAAGCTCACTTACTTCAGGATTGCTCAATCTCTCTGCAAGATTATTCTGATAATCTGATTTTTTAAAAACATTCTGATTTCCCAAATATACCAGGGGTACCTTTACTATGGGGGTGGCATCTTATCTCCTATCACTAACACTTATTAGGATTTCTGGGTTGTAGTCAGCTGAAGTGTGTTGAATCTATGTTAAGTAATAACATGTTGTCTTGTGCCAAAAGCTCCTCGAATCCAAAAGACAAACTGGTATTTCTGTCTAAAATGTGAATTTTAAGAAAAAAAAAAAAAAAGATAATTTTAGCAATTTTAAAAGGTACAGGGTGTTAAGAGGTTAGGGAAGCAATTTTCTAAGTCAAGTGACAAGTGTGAAAAGTCCTCTTTTACAATTGATTAAGAGAAAAAAAGAGTCTCTATTTAAATTTGGAAGGAGGTAATTTTAACTTTAAAATCTTATTTAACATAATAGCACATACCTAACAGCAAGAACATGCTGAACTGGAGAAAAAATAAAGGCTCTCTGCCCCTCCTCTTATACAAGAAAGAAGAGATTATCAAACATCTAGTTTTTGTTAAAGAACATGAAAGAAGCCCCGTCAGTCTTCTAATTTCTTTAAATGATTTTTCTTCCAGCCATCCTTATGGCTAAGTTAATGGCCCTTTGAATTCTCACTACAGATTTGCTTTCATAGTTCCGCCTTTAATAGTTTCAAGAGCTTCTGTCTTATTATTAACACTTAACTCAAACTAATGACATTTTTAACTACTGTAGATGCAGTTCTTCACAGACCACAGGTGAGTTTGTGGGCTCCTGGGATAACCCCTCCTCCTACCCCCACCACCCACACGCAAAGAAGGGAAATCTTATTCTCAGTCCATGGTGATGGAAGGAGGTAATGGATCAAGTCAATGTTCTCACAAATGGTGATGTACGCCTTTGGCTAATTCATGTTCATGTATGACAGAAAGCAAACCAATATTGTAATGCAATCATCAATCAACGAAAAATAAATATAATAAAAAATAAAGTGTAAAAGATCATATATACATATAAGAATAATTTGAGAAAAATAAAAATTGTTTTCCTTGTGATAAGGGGGAAAAAAGCAGTTAAAAACAGCTCTGAAAGGAGAAGAAAATTATGTATTAGCTTCATCAGTTTCAAAGATAGGCTTTTCAAACTGTTAAGGTATTTATGATTTTCTTCCCCTCCACTCAATTTATATATATCTGGGCTTCTCTGATGGCTCAGACGGTAAAGAATCTCTCTGCAATGTAGGTGACCTGGGTTTAATCCCTGGGTTGGGAAGATCCCCTGGAGAAGGAAATGGCAACCCACTCCAATATTCTTGCCTGGAGAATTCCATGGACTGGGGAACTTGGTGGACTACAGTCCACAGGTTGTAAAGAGTTGGACACGACTGATCAACTTAATACTTTCACTTTTCCTTTCTCTCAGCTTCTGATTTTACAGTTTACCTCTCTCTGATGACTTTTCTGTTTTACTTCTAATTCAACTTTTCCTCTATTCATTTCATTGTTTTCTAACTGTCTTGTACTTGAATAAAATTCAGATGATGTTAGTTGCTTAGTTGTGTCCAAGTCGTGCAATCCCATGGACTGTAGCTGACCAGGCTCCTGTGTTCCTGGCAAGGCAAGAGTGCTAGAGTGGGCTTCCTTTACCATCTCCAGGGGAACATTCCGACCCAGGGATCAAACCTGGGTCTCCTGCATTACAGGAAGATTCTTTACCATCTGAATCACCAGGAAAGCCAAGATGGGCACTTTAATTTTGTTTCCATCTATTTTACTTCTGTCCCCAGTGGTTTTCTTTACTTGTGATTTCCTCTCTCTCTTCTTTACCTATTCCTCTCAGCAACACTCTTGCCTTCATTATCTTTAACTACATTATACACACACACACGTACTTTTTTTCAATAGCTTATAAGAGAAAACTAGAGCTGTAACATTTCTCACCGATCATTTTAATACTATTCACTCATTTTCAATGTGAGAAAACTGGACTGGCAGAAAAAATTTTCCCAGGCTATGGAGCGCCCTACCTTGATGGTGGTGCAACATAAGAATTGATGCTGGTTAGATTCATATGTAAAGTCACTATCTCTGTATCTAGCGATACAGTTGGCGATGATTAAACCACTTACACACCACATATTTTCTATAAGCCAAAATACAATCAAGTTCTACAGTATGAGACAAATGCCTAGAAGGACACTGCATTATGTTGCTAGAATACATGCCTTATGAAGTTCCCCTAAGGGTTTCACTCTATATGTCATGTCATAACCTCATGTCCAAAACCAGCTTGATATTCTGGAGGACAGGATTATTACTTGTCCTATACGGTTATGCTTTTTTTGTCATTTACCATGAAATATCCTTTGAAGATACTCAAAAGATCTGGGTGACCATGTCTTCCTTCCTTGAGGTCTATGGTATGCAAACTGGGAGATGGTAGTAGGAGTTTAAGGGGATGATATTTAACCCTGAATACACTCCTCCAATTCTCTCTTAAACCAGGTTTTTGTTAACACCACTCAGATGAAACAGTTTGCAAAAAATAAATCACCTCCACACTGCCAGGTTAAATAATCAATTCTCCATAGTTCTACCTGACTAAGCAGTAGTATTTTGGTGATGCAGATGAAAATCCCTATATCCTGAAATATTTTCTTAGCTCGGTTCCAAGGAAACAGGCTCATGTTATTTTCATTTGACCTCACTGGTCAATCTACTTTCTCGTTTTTCCAACCTCTTAATGTTGAAATGTCAGAGCAACCGCTCTTTGGTTCCCTATTATTCTGTATATTACTTCTTTCGGTGCCATCTCTATGTCAATGACTCCATGAAAATAATTCTATTTCCAAAGCCCTCTTATAAATTTGAGACTCACATTCTCAATAGTCTACTTCATTTCTCCACTTGGTTATCTAGTAAACATTTTCAGTTCAACACATCCAAATTTTGTTTGTTGACCTAAAGATCGCTCTGCTGTCAGTTTTTCCATCACCTAATGTCAATTCCATATTTCCAGTTGCTCATGTAAAGAACACGTGATCATTCTTGACTCATATTTTTTTTATGTCCAAAATTCTGTTGACTCTATTTTCAGATTGTATTTTAAGCACATACATTTCTCATTATCTTCATTGCTACCTCCCTGTTTCACTCTATTATCATCTCTCACTTAGTTTATTTTAATAGCATCAGAACCATTCTCCTAGACTTCATCCTCATTCTCCTATCTATATTTTAAAGTCAACCTAAGAGCCAGTATTGATAATCACTATGGTGTGATCACTCACCTAGAGCCAGACATCCTGGAATGTGAAGTCAAGTGGGCTTTAGAAAGCATCACTATGAACAAAGCTAGTGGAGGTGATGGAATTCCAGTTGAGCTATTTCAAATCCTGAAAGATGATGGTGTGAAGTGCTGCACTCAATATGCCAGCAAATTTGGAAAACTCAGCAGTGGCCACAGGACTGGAAAAGGTCAGTTTTCCTTCCAATCCCAAAGAAAGGCAATGCCAAAGAATGCTCAAACTACCGCACAATTGCACTCATCTCACAGGCTAGTAAAGTAATGCTCAAAATTCTCCAAGCCAGGCTTCAGCAATACGTGAACCGTGAACTTCCAGATGTTCACGCTGGTTTTAGAAAAAGCAGAAGAACCAGAGATCAAATTGCCAATATCTGCTGGATCATGGAAAAAGCAAGAGAGTTCCAGAAAACAATCTATTTCTGCTATATTGACTATGCCAAAACATTTGACTCTGTGGATCACAATAAACTGTGGAAAATTCTGAAAGAGATGAGAATACCAGAGCACCTGACCTGCCTCTTGAGAACCCTATATGCAGGTCAGGAAGCAACAGTTAGAACTGGACATGGAACAACAGACTGGTTCCAAATAGGAAAAGGAGTACATCAAGGCTGTATACTGTCCCCCTGCTTATTTAACTTATACGCAGAGTACATCATGAGAAATGCTGGGCTGGAAGAAGCACAAGCTGGAAACAAGATTGCTGGGAGAAATATCAATAACCTCAGATATGCAGATGACACCAGTGTTATGGCAGAAAGTGAAGAGGAACTAAAAAGCCTCTTGATGAAAGTGAAAGTGGAGAGTGAAAAAGTTGGCTTAAAGCTCAACATTCAGAAAACGAAGATCATGGTATCTGGTCCCATCACTTCATGGCAGATAGATGGGGAAACAGTGGAAACAGTGTCAGACTTTATTTTTGGGGGCTCCAAGATCACTTCAGATGGTGATTGAAGCCATGAAATTAGAAGACGCTTACTCCTTGGAAGAAAAGTTATGACCAACCTAGATGGCATATTCAAAAGCAGAGACATTACTTTGCCAACAAAGGTCCATCTAGTCAAGGCTATGGTTTTTCCAGTGGTCGTGTATGGATGTGAGAGTTGGACTGTGAAGAAAGCTGAGTGCCAAAGAATTGATGCTTTTGAACTGTGGTGTTGGAGAAGACTCTTGAGAGTCCCTTGGACTGCAAGGAGATCCAACCAGTCCATTCTGAAGGAGATCAGCCCTGGGTGTTCTTTGGAAGGAATGATGCTAAAGCTGAAACTCCAGTACTTTGGCCACCTCATGCAAAGAGTTGACTCCTTGGAAAAGACTTTGATGCTGGGAGGGATTGGGGGCAGGAGGAGAAGGGGATGACCGAGGATGAGATGGCTGCATGGCATCACTGACTCAATGGACATGAGTTTGAGTGAACTCCGGGAGTTGGTGATGGACAGGGAGGCCTGGCATGCTGCAATTCATGGGGTC
>SJYT01012538.1:4990-28080 GCA_006410635.1 Cephalophus harveyi
ACTCCAGGTGTTTCTTGACTTCCTACTTTAGCATTCCAGTCCCCTATAATGAAAAGGACATCTTTTTTGGGTGTTAGTTCTAAAAGATCTTGTAGGTCTTCATAAAACCGTTCAACTTCAGCTTCTTCAGCATTACTGGTTGGGGCATAGACTTGGATAACTGTGATATTGAATGGTTTGCCTTGGAGACGAACAGAGATCATTCTGTCGTTTTTGAGATTGCATCCAAGTACTGCATTTTGGACTCTTCTGTTGACCATGATGGCTACTCCATTTCTTCTGAGGAATTCCTGCCCGCAGTAGTAGATATAATGGTCATCTGAGTTAAATTCACCCATTCCAGTCCATTTTAGTTCACTGATTCCTAGAATGTCGACGTTCACCCTTGTCATCTCTTGTTTGACCACTTCCAATTTGCCTTGATTCATGGACCTGACATTCCAGGTTCCTATGCAGTATTGCTCTTTACAGCATCGGATCTTGCTTCTATCACCAGTCACATGCACAACTAGATATTGTTTTTGCTTTGGCTTCATCCCTTCATTCTTTCTGGACTTATTTCTCCACTGATCTCCAGTAACATGTTGGGGCACCTAATGACCTGGGGAGTTCCTTTTTTGGTGTCCTATCATTTTGCCTGTTCATACTGTTCATGGGGTTCTCAAGGCAAGAATACTGAAGTGGCTTGCCATTCCCTTCTCCAGTGGACCACGTTCTGTCAGCCCTCTCCACCATGACCCACCCGTCTTGGGTTGCCCTGGAAGCATGGCTTGATTTCATTGATTTAGACACGGCTGTGTTCCTAGTGTGATTAGATTGACTAGTTTTCTGTGAGTATGGTTTCAGTATGTCTGCCCTCTGATGCCCTCTTGCAACACCTACCATCTTACTTGGATTTCTCTTACCTTGGGTGTGGGGTATCTCTTCACGACTGCTCCAGCAAAGCACAGCTGCTGCTCCTTACCTTGGACGAGGGGTATCTCCTTACCGCCACTGTTCCTGACCTTCAACGTTGGATAGCTCCTCTAGGCCCTCCTGCGCCTGCGCAGCCACCGGTCCTTGGGTTGTTCCTCCTGGCTGCCGGCCCTGGCCTTGGCAGCACATCAGAATTCCTTGTCCTTCACCATCACCTGGAGATTCCTAAACTCATGTCTGCTGAGTCAGTGATGCCATTCAACCATCTCATTCTCTGTCGTCCCCTTCTTCTCCTGCCTTCAATCTTTCCCAGCATCAAGGTCTTTTCTAAAGAGTTTCCTCTTTGCATCAGGTGGCCAAAGTATTGGAGCTTCCGCCTCAGCATCAGTCCTTCCAATGAATATTCAGGGTTGATTTCCTTTAGGATTGACTTGTTTGGTCTTCTTGCAGTCCAAGGGTCTCTCAAGAGTCTTCTGCAGCACCACAGTTCAGAAGCATCAATTCTTTGGCACTATGGTCCAACTCTCACATCCACACATGGCCACAGGAAAAACCATAGCCTTGACTAAATGGCCCTTAGTCGGCAAAGTAATGTCTCTGCTTTTGAAAATGCTATCTAGGTTGGACATAACTTTTCTTCCAAGGAGTAAGCGTCTTCTAATTTCATGGCTGCAATCACCATCTGCAGTGATTTTGGAGCCCCAAAAAATAAAGTCTGACACTGTTTCCACTCTTTCCCCATCTATTACCCATGAAGTGATGGGACCAGATGCCATGATCTTCGTTTTCTGAATGTTATCAGGAACTATTAAACTGGAATGCAGTTATCTTTCAAAAGTTTCAGCTACTAACTTCCAATCTAGGTCTTTAAAACTCAATTTTACTTTTTTACAATTTTTCTGTGCTATGTTTAGGTGTATAGATAAGAAAATTTCAGTCTAAATGATTCAATTTGTCCTTTAAGAAGATCGTGTCACATTTACTGTAGCTTTGTCTCACAAAAAGTAACATATTTCAGCAGAATGATTTTATATTTTTTTTGAAAGTTCAAGTTATGCCACTTCACTTTTACAAAGGACTTTAGTATGATAATGGTAACCTATATTGATAAAGAATCTGAAAACTATTACATATGTGTGTTTGTTCATTTATATATAATTGATTTAGTTTGTTGTACACTTGAACTTGGGCTTCCTGGGTGGCACTAGTAGTAGTAAACCACCTACAGGAGACATAAGAGATGCAGGTTCTATCCCTTGGTTGGGAAGATCCCCTGGAGGAGGGCATGACAACCTACTCCAGTATTCTTGCCTGGAGAATCCCATGGACAGAGGAGCCTGGCTGTCTACAGTCTATAGGGTCCAAAGAGTTGGACACAACTGAAGTGACTTAGCATGCTGGCACACGTACATACTTGAAATTTGACAACATTGTAAGCTAAGTGCATTTGAATAAAAGTAAAATGGGGGAAATCATCAAATTAGTTTGATAATGGCTATTTTTTCTTTTTGGTAAAAGCAAAAATTTACTTCAGCTTTCTTTACCTTAGTGAAGACAAGCACTACTGTTGGTCTTCAAAAAAGCAAGTGGCTAAGGCAAATATTCAGAGGTGAATGTTCAGTGGGAGAGAACTGCAATGTTCCTCTATGCATCTGCAGAATACCAGGTCATTCTACATTATTAACAACTCTTTATAAATCTAAGTTTGACTGACTGCATTACTTCATGGTGTGTTACTTCTCTCAAAAGTCAGAATTGGTGAAAAATAGATCCTATTGCAAATTGAACCTGTGTAGAACAGTTATCTCTAACACAGTGACCACTGAAGTGGATGGAAATGCTGAGTAATATCATATTCTGGTTGCTGCTGCTGCTGCTGCTAAGTCGCTTTAGTCGTGTCCGACTCTGTGCGACCCCATAGACGGCAGCCCACCTGGCTCCCCCGTCCCTGGGATTCTCCAGGCAAGAACACTGGAGTGGGTTGCCATTTCCTTCTCCAATGCATGAAAGTGAGAAATGAAAGTGAAGTCGCTCAGTCGTGTCCGACTCTTAGCGACCCCATGGACTACAGCCCACCAGGCTCCTCCGTCCATGGGATTTTCCAGGCAAGAGTACTGGAGTGGGGTGCCATTGCCTTCTCCCATATTCTGATTAAAAGCACCTTTTTTCCTACCAACTTTTAAGAGTATTGATTTTTTCAAGTGGTGAGCAGTCAGCTGTGCTTCAGTAACACTAATTCTGTTTCCCACTGCCCTGCAGTAACCCTGCTTTCATGTATGAAATCTATTTGTCAATGATTCTATCTCTTATCTATCTCTTTTGTTCAATTAGTGTATCTATCAATGAGCCAATACTCTATTGTCTAAATTTCTGCAGTGTTTCAGGTACAATTACCATATAAAAAATCACCTCCAAATTTAGGGGTTTAAGACACCAACAGTTATTATTTCAGGTGCTTTCAGTGAGTGTGGACTTAATCAGTTCAGTTGAGTACTTGAGACTCAGCATCTCTTACAAGGTTGCAATCAGGAACTGGCTGAAGCTGAAGTCATCTAAAAAATTTCTTTATTCATATGACTGGTATATAGGCTGCAAAATCTTGAAGAGTGAGGATTTAAATAACAGATTCACCTTTAGATTATAAGGATGAAGCCATAGTCCAAAAGAACTGGAGTCCTAAGAAGAAATTGAAAGCATGCTAAAGTGTGCTCTCTCATGTTTGCTTAGAAGAAAGACTTTTTAGGCCCAGAGCAAGAAGGTGGTCATTTGCAAGCTGGGAAGAGAGGCCACACCAGAAAGCAACCCTGAAGTCAATTTGGTCTTGTACTTCCAGCCTCCATAGCTGTGGAAAAAAAAAAAAAAAAGATTATTTGTTGTTGTTTAAGCTACCCAGTCAGTTCATCTGTTCATTTAGTTATGGCAACATAAGCCAACTGATTTGACTATGATGAGGAAGGGGATGATGATGATGATAAAATAGGTTCTGGGTTTGGTGAAAGAGGTCTGAACTGAATGAGCAGGAATCAATTCAGAAAAAAAAAATCTTGGCTACTGACTACATTTGAATAATTTCTAAATCCAGAGATTTTTGAATAAAATAGATATCAGACATTTTTAAGTAGGAACTCTATAATATCACCAAGAATAGGTTGCACAAATCTTCAACCTGATCTTTATCTGAGGAATCTGAGACCATTTATCAGAGTAACCATGCTCTGGGTAAGTAGCAATCCTCAAGTCTTTCCTGACACTACTTGAAGTAGGTTCTAAGCTAAACCTCGTTCCTGGGCGTCAGAATAACGCCGTCCTCCACTGATCAGAAAGCCACGGATGTTTGTTGATCTGAGACAAATATTGTGCCAGACATTTCTCCATGAAAATGGGCTTATTTGGGATTGGCAAGAAATGCAATTTGGGGCCAGCACCTATAAAGAAACATGTGTGAGTCTCTCCAAGATAAAGGAAGGAGAATGCTATTATAGAGGAGATGAGGGAATTGGGGTGGGGTGTGAACTCTAATAAAAAAAGAAGTCATGGCCTTTCATGGGCTGAGCTCTTGTCAGGAAAGAAGAGGGGTTAAGTGCTCCCCTTCCTGTTCCTCCAGGGCTTCCTTGGTGGTTCAAATAGGAAAAAATCCACCTGCAATGCAGGAGACCTGGATTTGGTCCCTTGGTCAGGAAGATCTTCTTGAGAAGGGAATGGCTAACCTTCTATCATCCTTGCCTGAAGAATTCCATGGAGAGAGGACTTGGTGGACTAAAGTCCATGGAATCTCAAAGAGTGGGATATGCCTGAGCAAATAACAATCCTGGCCCTCCAACTACATTTGATTGTTTTTCTATTTATTGATTTTTTAATCAAAACAAGTTACTGAGCCAGTGTTCTCACTATGGGTCAGTTCTGCATATCCCAGTAGATTATGTGTGTTCTACAGAGGGTATACGTTTTTTCTTGGGTGCCTGATGCTTGAGTATAGATATTATATAGTAAAGAACTGAGGAGAAGTATTTGGAACAAATCTCCCTTTTCAAAATAGTAACTAAAAGAAGCTCCATAATATTGTGCTACTAAAGAGATTTGACAGATGCAGGGAGTAATTCTTATCCCATTCTCACATAATTTACCTTTGTGGTTTAGGAATAAAATGGAGATATAGGGTAAATTGGTACAGAAATGGAAGCTTAGAAAAATCCTGTATCATTAATCTTTGCTTTGTGAGATTTTTCTTTATGTGAGAAAATCCTAAGGGATTGAGTCAAAGGATATATTTACCTGTGGGTCTTTTAACATCTTAACTTCCCTAGGTAGGTATCACTTGGAAAACAATGAGGCTCACTTAACTAATCACACACATCAATTAGTCAAATAAAACAATGTCTATTGTTTACACTACTTGGTAACACATGAATATATCAGTTATTCGATAGAGGCAAAATGTAAAACAGATTGGAATTTAGAAAATCTGAAAATTTTAGTTGTAATTTGCCAGTATCAAAATGTGCAATTTTAGAAGTATTCCTTTCCTCATCTGACTCTCAGTTTTTTTTTATATATTAAAAAGTAAAATGAATGAATTAGATACTCTCTGATAAAACATTAATTTTTAATGCCTATGATTTCATTATTTGTCTATTTATTTGTAGATCAAATTATTTCCTTTATATACTTGAATTTTTAAGAAGCTCATTTACAACATAATTTGTTTGTTTTTATTTTTAAAATTTATTTATTTTAATTGGAGGCTAATTACTTTACAATATTGTATTGGTTTTGCCAAAACCAATACAATATAATTTGAAATCCACAATAGTTATTTTGTTTATTGTGAAGCATGTTCAATTTTTGAGAGATTTCTTATTATGGAGGATTCTTAAATTAGACATTTAAAAGCTTGAAACTGAAGCGATAGATATAGGCTTCTATTGCTTAACTGGTTATACCCTCCAAAAAAAGTGAAAGTACTGTTCCAGCCTCAATGTTTTCTATTTATGAATTGGGAGTGAAGTATTCATCTCACAGGGCTTGAGATTAAATATGAAAGAGGATTTCAAATAAAAAATTCTCAATGTATATACTTCCTTTTAATAGCAAGTGTTGGGCAAATTAGAAATGAACAGGATAGCAATATGTTATTAAAGTGACTTAACAAAGTAAAGAAAATACCAATGTAATTCTAAATTCCCCTGAGAGAGTGGAAGAGAAATGGGAAATTTTCACTGGAAGGAATTGACATCTTTCAATTTCCCAAGTGTTTTTGAATCAATTTATTCATATCTCCACAAATTAGGATGAGAAACAGTCTTCTGAAGCCTTTGTTGACAGATATTGTTAAATAATTGAAACTAGTAGGTGGCATTTCAGGGGGTCTCTAATCCTTTATGTCTCAAAAAAAAAAATCAGCGAGAGGCAAAATGATAGATAAAATGTGAGTTATTAGAATAAGACATTTGTGAGGTTTATAAGTGGGTGAATGAGTGGGTACCATGTCCTGAGACCTCCATGGGTTTATAATAAAAAGAAAGGAGGAAGGCAAGAAGACCACCTTCTTCCTCGCTCCTGAGTTGATGTCAAGCTTCTATCATCAGCTGCTCCTCTAGGTTTGGCAGGAGAGTTTTTTGGTCCCTATATGTTCAAACCAGGACTGTCATGGCACTATGCAAAAATTATCTTTGGTCTCAGTACAATGTCTGTCTTTCACTTTGAAATGTCACCTTTCTATAAATTACTGTTTTTGTGTGTGCCAAGAGCATGTCCTAGGGATCATTAACTTACTGAGCTCACTGGGAAGGATGTGAGTCTCCTGCCACCATTGTGCTATTGTTTTCAGGAATATCTTGCTTCTGTTCCAATTTCACTTTGAAATGTCACCTTTCTATAAATTACTGTTTTTGTGTGTGCCAAGAGCATGTCCTAGGGATCATTAACTTACTGAGCTCACTGGGAAGGATGTGAGTCTCCTGCCACCATTGTGCTATTGTTTTCAGGAATATCTTGCTTCTGTTCCATGACTTTGTTGCTAAGCAATCCTACTTGGTTTTGTGGTTAAACAAACCTGCATTCTTGAGTAATCATTGAAATACAGTGTTTTCCCATTTTTTCTAATTACAATACCCTAGTGGAATTAATCTGTTCCTATCAGAAGGAGCTTCATACCTATTTGGTAACTTTTTACATGGAATGCAATGTGGAGTCAAGATCAAGATCAATACTTGAGATCAGACAGTGTTAAATTTTACCTTTAAGTCTGCTCCTTGCTATCTATACGTCCTGGGGCATAAGGACAAAGTTCTCTATGGAGCACTCAATATTAGGTTTTGGATCATTGCTCATCATAATAGTCTCTGATATTCACAAGGAGTTTTATAACTTACCAAATAATATTTCTTAAGAGGGAAGTAGGCTTAATTGCCTTAGTCCTTAACTAACTCATAACTTGTAATATTCTGAACAACACAGAAATAGACACAGAGATGAGAAAGTACTGTTCACTGAAGTGAAAGAACATTTCACTTCCAAGCAAGATTTAAAGGAGACTTTTACAAATTGATTAAAAAGAAACAGATCTTAAATAAAATAAAACATCAACCCAATGTTCTAATAACATATGGAATAAGAATATATAGATTTTTAATGAAACTTTTAGCTTAATTCTCAAAATTATATCATATTATAAAATTTTAATATCAAAAGGAAAAGGACTTTAAAAATGAAATCATACTCTCATAAAATATTAAATGAACACATAAAAAAGATTTTTTAGCTCATTTGTTAATGAGTGAACTAATGCTATGCTATAATCAAACTAACGGATGATCTAATATATCCCCCTTACATTGTTCAGTCAAGAAAGAATAATCAACTTAACAATGAAAGCAAAACTGTCTATTTTGCAATGGTCAGGGAAGTCAATCAAATTTCCTCCCAACATTTTATTTCCATGGGCAACAGTTAGTGGAATGTTATCTGTTTATATAACTTAGTTTTAAAATATCGAAAGGCAGCAAAAGGCAAAAACCCAATAGAATCATAAGCCTATGAAAAACTAATTATTTGATCTAAAAAAGAATTGAAAATTTTATTTGAGCCAAACAGAAGGATTAGAACCTTGAAAGTGCATCTCAGAAAGTTCTGCAAACAATTCCACCCATTAGAAGTCAAGGCACAGTTATACATATTACTAATTTTTTTTTGAGAAAGAAGATTGTACACCACGTGACTAATTATTGATAGTTTATACAATCCAGATATAAAGGTCATCATGGTAGGTCACATGACAGTTTAATAGCTCAAGAAAGAACTCTACCTTTTTGGGAGCTATCTTGTTGATACTAGGAGGAGGATGCTGTGTATGGTTGAGCAGGTATTCCTGGGCATGGGTCAATTTAGTCTGTGCATAATGCAGATACACAATGCACAGTGCAGGAAGAGAGAAGCCAAAGGATTTTTATGCTTAAATTTTTCTTGTCTTACCACAAAATATGAATTTTATTTCACATGCATAGCTCCAAAGAGAGTGCCACATATAACACACAGGTTTCTACTGAAAACACCGAATAATCTTTGTGTTACCTTTTAGTCTTTATAAGGCTTTTCCTGACAAAAGTTAAAATGTATTTAACAGCTATATTTCAAAAGAATTACAGATGCTTTATAAATAAAATACATTTATTGATTGCAAGGAGATTCAACCAGTCCATCTTAAAGGAGATCAGCCCTGGGTGTTCATTGGAAGGACTGATTTTGAAGCTGAAACTCCAATACTTTGGCCACCTGATATGAAGAGCTGACTCATTTGAAAAGAGCCTGATGCTGGGAAAGATTGAGGTCAGAAGGAGAAGGGGATGACAGAGGATGAGATGGTTGGATGGCATCACCAACTCAATGGACATGGGTTTGTGTGGACTCTGGGAGTTGGTGATGGACAGGGAGGCTTGGTGTGCTGCGGTTCATAGGGTCGCTAAGAGTCAGACACCACTGAGTGACTGAACTGAACATTTATTGAAGGGAAAACTATTTTCTCACTCATATTTTTACAACTGAAAAAATGCAAACTTTCTGCATCCATTAGAAACCTGACAAGAAACAGCATATCTAAAATTGAGGTAAACTAATTACAGATGATTCAAAACCCAGAGGTTAGGAAGCCATCACCACAATAGGTCCTGGAAGATCAAGGGGAGAGAGATCTCAGGAACCCAGAGGTCCACCCAACAGGGTGCAGCCTCAGTTAAAGGCACTCAACCACTGACAAACCACAACAGGAACTAGGGCAGTAAACCCTGTGACATTTCTTCTTTTTTCCTCCTCTGCCCTCTAATATTCATCTGGTACTACCTCTTGGCTTGGAGGTAAGGGAGCTCATTGAAACAGACCAGGGAAGATACCTTCTCAGGGTGGAGAGACTGAGAAATCATAATGGGTAAAAAGAGTATATATAATTTTCATTCCAATCATTTATTCAATTTTTTTTGAAGTAAAAGAGTAAACACCATGTTGGGAGTTAGCTGGAAAAAAAGAAAAACACAAGGGAAATAAGAATCTCCCAACTTATTCAGTCACTTAATTTTATTGAACACTAGTATGAGTCAGAGGGACTTCCTAGGTGGTGCTAGTGGTAAAGAACCCACCTACCAATGCAGGAGACATAAGAGATGCAGTTTCGATCCCTGGGTGAGGAAGATCCCCTTGACTAGGGCTTGGCAATCCTTTCCAGTATTCTTGCATGGAGAATCCCATGGACCGAGGAGCCTGGTGGGTGGCTACAGCCCACAGGTCACAAAGAGTCAGACACAATGAAGCAACTGAGACATACACGAGTCAGACACTTAACCAAGTGCTACTGATAAAAGTGTGAAAATGATAGGTACAGACCTTGTCCCTTATACTTATCTGAGTGATTTTTAATTGGAAGAAGATAATGAATTAGATTTAACCTGTATAAAAACAGCTTGCAGAAACAGATCAAATTTCTGTACAACCTTTTTTTTGTTTGTTTTCATATTTAAAGAAGAGATTCAATATTTCTTACTGGTTGGGAAGCAATCAGATTTATTGTATGGTGAGCTCTCTGAGCCCGGATGCCCCTCTAGCAAAGACACAGGGGCCACTTGTTAGAAGATGTGGAAGAAGGCTCCAAGTATCCTTGCTATTGAGAGTGTAACAGGCAGGTAGACCAGGGGTCTTCAAACGGAGGAAATAGCTTGCAAGTGTTAGACATTTTTATCTTTCTTAAGCAGCTGGAGAAAACAAGCTAGCGATATTTTCTCCTTCTCTATACAAATTTAAAAGGTGGTTTCTCTTAAAATACTGTGTTGCCATAATGACAGCTGGTTTCACCTAAAGTTAACTATTCTCAAACCTAGAGATAACCAATGCCTTTTTCTTATGGGAATGTTTGTCTTAAGCTATGCTAGCGTACGATGCATTTACCCCAAACTCTGTCTTCAAGTCGTTCTGCCTCTTGGCTCAGATCCTACTTGACAAAACAGTATGTTATACTCAGATATGGTTCCTCTAATCTATGTAAATGAAACTATTTGTTTGGTGATCTGCCCGTCTTCAAGATTCAAGTTAATCATTTTATAGCCCAGGATGAACCATCTGGTGCCAAGATTATCCCAAAATGTATCTTATGGGTGAGGGGCCTGCTGCCATTCTGAGTTTTAAGACATTCCTTTCTTTCATTAACAGACTGCTAGTGACTATAACATCCAGCTGAAGACTAGCGGGGGCGGGGGGTACTCTTTCTGCCCCCTTCTGATGCCTATGTCAGAAGCTTTCTCTGTCTCTTTTATACTTTAATAAAACTTCATTACACAAAAGCTCTGAGTGATCCAGCCTCGTCTCTGGCCCCAGATAGAATTCTTCTCCTTTGGGGGCCAAGAATCCTGGTGTCTTTGTGTGATTCAACAACAACTTTTCACTATCAGTTGAATTAAATGGCTTCAAATGTTTGCTCTTTTATAAACTAGAAAATGTAGTATGTTTCTTCTTCAGCACAGCATGGAGAAAAAGCATCTATTTGCAAAATGCTTTGGACTTAACCTGAAAACCCAAAATATAAATTTCTCATCATCTTACTATTGAAAACATTATCTTTACAGGCTAATTCTCCATCTCAGAATTGATCTTCAGCATTGAAACTGAAGAACATGAGATGAATGAGACCAAATTCATGACAATGGGATTTACACCATTTCCTCAGATACATAAAATTCTATTTTTGCTCTTACTTATTACCTACATTGTCACTGTCAAGGACAACCTGCTCACTATGGTACTAAATCTGTGGCCAGACTTTGGACTTCACAATCTATTTCTTCCTGGCCTCTTATCCTTGATAGATGCCTGCTATTCTTTTTCCATAATGCCCAAAATACTAGTGGATTTGCTCTCTGATTCAAAAGCTGTCTCCTTCATGGGCTGCATGGTACAGCTCTTTTTTGAACATTCATTTCTTGGCAGCTTCAGAGACTGCCCTCCTTGCCATTGTGCCTGTGAACACTACATTGTCATCACCATGTGCCCATCATGGACCAACGCATATGCTGCCTCCTGGTGGTGACGTGTCAGGCAGGGGTTCTGCTGCACTCAGTTGGACAGATACTAGTCACTGTCTGACTCCTACTCCGTGGCCCCAACCTCATGGATCATTTCATGTGTGACATTTCTCCTGATACAACTTTCCTGCACTGACATTTTCCTCTTGGTTGCTCCAATGGTGGGGTAATTTCTGTGATCATTTGTAATGTAGGTGGTATTCCTACATGGTCATGCTGAACTCCTTGAAGACTCATAGTTCTACAGGAAGGAGGAAAGCCCTGTCTACCTGTAGCTCCCACACCACAATTTGTATCTTGTCCTCTGTGCCTTGTATTGTTATGTGTCTGAAACAGGAGATACTTTTCCCATGGACAAAGCCATAACAGTATTCTGTACTGCTTTACTCCCAGATTAAACCCTGTATCTACATGGTAAGGAATACAAAGTGCAAAAATGCCAATAGAATGTTATTAAACCAATGTAAAATTTCAGATTAGAAATGATCTAACATGAAGGTTTTAATTCTTTCATGATCTTCTTTTTTTGCTTTGTTTATTTATTTTTATATATTTACTTTTTTATGGATGATTTTATTTTATTTTATTTTTATTTTTACTTTATTTTACTTTACAATACCGTATTGGTTTTGCCATACATTGACATGAATTCACCACGGGTATATACGAACTCCCAATCCTGAATCCCCCTCCCACCTTCCACCCCATATCCTCTCTCTGGGTCATCCCCGTGCACCAGCCCCAAGCATCCTGTATCGAACATAGGCTGGTGCTTCATTCTTATATGATAGCATACATGTTTCAATGCCATTCTCCCAAATTATCCCATCCTCTCCCACTCCCTCAGAGTCCAAAAGTCCATTCTATATATCTGTGTCTCTTTTGCTGCCTCGTATACGGGGTCATCATTGCCATCTTTCTAAATTCCATATATATGTGTCAGTATACTGTATTGGTGTTTTTCTTTCTGGCTTACTTCACTCTGTATAATAGCCTCCAGTTTCATCCATCTCATTAGAACTGATTCAAATGAATTCTTTTTGATGACTGAGTAATACTCCATTGTGTATAATATGTACCACAGCTCTCTTATCCATTCATCTGCTGATGGACATCTAGGTTGTTTCCATTTCCTGGCTATTATAAACAGTGCTGCAATGAACATTGGGGTCCATGTGGCTCTTTCAATTCTGGTTTCCTTGGTGTGTATGCCCAGCAGTGGGAGTGCTGGGTCATAAGGCAGTTCTATTTGCAGTTTTTAAAGGAATCTCCACACTGTTCTCCATAGTGGCTGTACTAGTTTGCATTCCCACCAGCAGTGTAAGAGGGTTCCCTTTTCTCCACACCCTCTCCAGCATTTATTGCTTGTAGACTTTTGGATCACAGCCATTCTGACTGGTGTGAAATGGTACCTCATTGTGGTCTTGATTTGCATTTCTCTGATAATGAGTGATGTTGAGCATCTTTTCATGTGTTTGTTAGCCATCCATATGTCTTCTTTGGAGAAATGTCTGTTTAGTTCTTTGGCCCATTTTTTGATTGGGTCGTTTATTTTTCTGGAGTTGAGCTGCATAAGTTGCTTGTATATTTTTGAGATTAGTTGTTTGTCAGTTGCTTCATTTGCTATTGTTTTCTCCCATTCAGAAGGCTGTCTTTTTACCTTGCTTATAGTTTCCTTTGTTGTGCAGAAGCTTTTAATTTTAATTAGATCCCATTTGTTTATTTTTGCTTTTATTTCCAGTATTCTGGGAGGTGGATCATAGAGGATCCTGCTGTGATTTATGTCGGAAAGTGTTTTGCCTATATTCTCCTCTAGGAGTTTTATAGTTTCTGGTCTTACGTTTAGATCTTTAATCCATTTTGAGTTTATTTTTGTGTGTGGTGTTAGAAAGTGATCTAGTTTCATTCTTCTACAAGTGGTTGACCAGTTTTCCCAGCACCACTTGTTAAAGAGATTGTCTTTACTCCATTGTATATTCTTGCCTCCTTTGTCGAAGATAAGGTGTCCATAGGTGTGTGGATTTATCTCTGGGCTTTCTATTTTGTTCCATTGATCTATATTTCTGTCTTTGTGCCAGTACCATACTGTCTTGATGACTGTGGCTTTGTAGTAGAGCCTGAAGTCAGGCAGGTTGATTCCTCCAGTTCCATTCTTCTTTCTCAAGATTGCTTTGGCTATTCGAGGTTTTTTGTATTTCCATACAAATCTTGAAATTATTTGTTCTAGTTCTGTGAAAAATACCGCTGGTAGCTTGATAGGGATTGCATTGAATCTGTAGATTGCTTTGGGTAGTATACTCATTTTCACTATATTGATTCTTCCGATCCATGAACATGGTATATTTCTCCATCTATTAGTGTCCTCTTTGATTTCTTTCATCAGTGTTTTATAGTTTTCCATATATAGGTCTTTAGTTTCTTTAGGTAGATATATTCCTAAGTATTTTATTCTTTTCGTTGCAATGGTGAATGGAATTGTTTCCTTAATTTCTTTTTCTACTTTCTCATTATTAGTGTATAGGAATGCAAGGGATTTCTGTGTGTTGATTTTATATCCTGCAACTTTACTATATTCATTGATTAGCTCTAGTAATTTTCTGGTGGAGTCTTTAGGATTTTCTATGTAGAGGATCATGTCATCTGCAAACAGTGAGAGTTTTACTTCTTCTTTTCCAATTTGGATTCCTTTTATTTCTTTTTCTGCCCTGATTGCTGTGGCCAAAACTTCCAGAACTATGTTGAATAGTAGCGGTGAAAGTGGGCACCCTTGTCTTGTTCCTGACTTTAGGGGAAATGCTTTCAGTTTTTCACCATTGAGGATAATGTTTGCTGTGGGTTTGTCATATATAGCTTTTATTATGTTGAGGTATGTTCCTTCTATTCCTACTTTCTGGAGAGTTTTTATCATAAATGGATGTTGAATTTTGTCAAAGGCCTTCTCTGCATCTATTGAGATAATCATATGGCTTTTATTTTTCAATTTGTTAATGTGGTGAATTACATTGATTGATTTGCGGATATTGAAGAATCCTTGCATCCCTGGGATAAAGCCCACTTGGTCATGGTGTATGATCTTTTTAATGTGTTGTTGGATTCTGATTGCTAGAATTTTGTTAAGGATTTTTGCATCTATGTTCATCAGTGATATTGGCCTGTAGTTTTCTTTTTTGGTGACATCTTTGTCAGGTTTTGGTATTAGGGTGATGGTGGCCTCATAGAATGAGTTTGGAAGTTTACCTTCCTCTGCAATTTTCTGGAAGAGTCTCAGTAGGATAGGTGTTAGCTCTTCTCGAAATTTTTGGTAGAATTCAGCTGTGAAGCCGTCTGGACCTGGGCTTTTGTTTGCTGGAAGATTTCTGATTACAGTTTCAATTTCCGTGCTTGTGATGGGTCTGTTAAGATTTTCTATTTCTTCCTGGTTCAGTTTTGGAAGTTTGTATTTTTCTAAAAATTTGTCCATTTCTTCCACGTTGTCCAATTTATTGGCATATAATTGCTGATAGTAGTCTCTTATGATCCTTTGTATTTCTGTGTTGTCTGTTGTAATCTCTCCATTTTCATTTCTAATTTTATTGATTTGATTTTTCTCTCTTTGTTTCTTGATGAGTCTGGCTAATGGTTTGTCAATTTTATTTATTTTTTCAAAGAACCAGCTTTTGGCTTTGTTGATTTTTGCTATAGTCTCTTTTGTTTCTTTTGCATTTATTTCTGCCCTAATTTTTAAGATTTCTTTCCTTCTATTAGCTCTGGGGTTCTCTATTTCTTCCTTTTCTAGTTGCTTTAGGTGTAGAGTTAGGTTATTTATTTGACTTTTTTCTTGCTTCTTGAGGTGTGCCTGTATTGCTATGAACTTTCCTCTTAGCACTGCTTTTATAGTGTCCCATAGGTTTTGGGTTGTTGTGTTTTCATTTTCATTCGTTTCTATACATATTTTGATTTCTTTTTTGATTTCTTCTGTGATTTGTTGGTTATTTAGAAGTGTGTTGTTCAGCCTCCATATGTTGGAATTTTTAATAGTTTTTCTCTTGTAATTGAGATCTAATCTTAATGCATTATGGTCAGAAAAGATGCTTGGAATGATTTCGATTTTTTTGAATTTATCAAGGTTAGATTTATGGCCCAGGATGTGATCTATCCTGGAGAAGGTTCCGTGAGCACTTGAGAAAAAGGTGAAATTCATTGTTTTGGGGTGAAATGTCCTATAGATATCAATTAGGTCTAATTGTTCTATTGTATTATTTAAAGTTTGGGTTTCTTTGTTAATTTTCTGTTTAGTTGATCTGTCCATAGATGTAAGTGGGGTATTAAAGTCTCCCACTATTATTGTGTTATTGTTAATATCTCCTTTCATACTTGTTAGCATTTGTCTTACATATTGCGGTGCTCCTATGTTGGGTGCATATATATTTATAATTGTTATGTCTTCTTCTTGGATTGATCCTTTGATCATTATGTAGTGGCCTTCTTTGTCTCTTTTCACAGCCTTTGTTTTAAAGTCTATTTTATCGGATATGAGTATGGCTACTCCTGCTTTCTTTTGGTCTCTATTTGCATGGAATATCTTTTTCCAGCCCTTCACTTTCAGTCTGTATGTGTCCCTTGTTTTGAGGTGGGTCTCTTGTAGGCAGCATATATAGGGGTCTTGTTTTTGTATCCATTCAGCCAGTCTTTGCCTTTTGGTTGGGGCATTCAACCCATTTACGTTTAAGGTAGTTATTGATAAGTATGATCCCGTTGCCATTCACTTTATTGTTTTGGGTTCGGGTTTATACGCCCTTTTTGTGTTTCCTGTCTAAAGAATATCCTTTAGCATTTGTTGGAGAGCTGGTTTGGTGGTGCTGAATTCTCTCAGTTTTTGCTTTTCTGTAAAGGTTTTTATTTCTCCTTCATATTTGAATGAGACCCTTGCTGGGTACAGTAATCTGGGCTGTAGTTTATTTTCTTTCATCAATTTAAGTATGTCTTGCCATTCCCTCCTGGCCTGAAGAGTTTCTATTGAAAGATCTGCAGTTATCCTTATGGGAATCTCCTTGTGTGTTATTTGTTGTTTTTCCCTTGCTGCTTTTAGTATTTGTCCTTTGTGTTTGATCTTTGTTAATTTGATTAATATGTGTCTTGGGGTGTTTCACCTTGGGTTTATCCTGCTTGGAACTCTCTGGATTTCTTGGACTTGGGTGATTATTACCTTCCCCATTTTAGGGAAGTTTTCAACTGTTATCTCCTCAAGTATTTTCTCATGATATTTCTGTTTGTCTTCCTCTTCTGGGACTCCTATAATTCGAATGTTGGAGCATTTCATATTGTCCTGGAGGTCTCTGAGATTGTCCTCATTTCTTTTAATTCATTTTTCTTTTTTCCTCTCTGATTCATTTATTTCTACCATTCTATCTTCTATTTCACTAATCCTATCTTCTGCTTCCAATATTCTACTATTTGTTGCCTCCAGAGTGTTTCTGATCTCATTTATTGCATTATTCATTATATATTGACTCTTTTTTATTTCTTCTAGGCCCTTGTTAAACCTTTCTTGCATCTTCTCAATCCTTGTCTCCAGGCTATTTATCTGTGATTCCATTTTGATTTCAAGATTTTGGATCATTTTCACTATCAATATTCAGAATTCTTTCTCAGGTAGATTCCCTATCTCTTCCTCTTTTGTTTGGTTTGGTGGGCATTTCTCCTGTTCCTTTACCTGCTGGGTATTCCTCTGTCTCTTCATCTTGGTTATATTGCTGCATTTGTGGTGGCCTTTCTATATTCTGGGAATTTGTGGAGTTCTCTTTATTATGGAGTTACCTCACTGTGGGTGGGGTTGTATCAGTGGCTTGTCAAGGTTTCTTGGTTAGGGAGGCTTTTGTTGGAGTTCTGGCTGGTGGAGCTGGATTTCTTCTTTCTGGAGTGCAATGAAGTGACCAGTAATGGGTTATGAGACATCAGTGGTTTTGAAGTAACTTTGAGCTGCCTGTATATTGAAGCTCAGGTGTGTGTTCCTGTGTTGCTGGAGAATTTGCATGCTATGTCTTGCTCTGGAACTTGTTGGCCCTTGGGTGGTGCTTAGTTTCAGTGTAGGTATGGAGGCTTTTGATGAGCTCCTATCGATTAATGTTCCCTGGATTCAGGAGTTCTCTGATGTTCTCAGGATTTGGACTTAAGCCTCCTGCTTCTGGTTTTCCATTTTATTTTTACAGTCGCCTCCAGAATTCTCCACCTAGACAGCACTGATGATAAAACATCTAGGTTAAAGGTGAAAAGTTTCGCTACATTGAGGGACACCCAGAGAGGTTCACTGAGTTGCATGGAGAAGAGAAGAGGGAGGGGGTAGTTGGAGGTGACTGGATTGAGATGAGGTGGGATCAAAAGAGGAGAGAGCAAGCAAGCCAGTAATCACTTCTTTATGTACACTCCACAGTCTGGACCACTCAGAGGTGTTCACGGAGTTATACAGGGAAGAAGAGAGGGAGGAAGTAGAGAGAGGTGGACAGGAGGATAAAAGAGGGAAATGAAAAAGAGAGAGACATATCTAGCCAGTAATCAGTTCCCTAAGTGTTCTCCACCACCTGGAACACACAGATCTTCACAGAGTTGGGTAGAGAAGAGAAGGGGGAGGGAAGAGACAGAGGCCACCTGATGGTGTAAAAGGAGAGTCCAAAGGAGGAGAGAGTGGTCAAGCCAGTAATCTCACTCTCAGGTAAAATTGGGTACTGAAGATTGGTTTTTTAAATGTACAAAATTGACAACAAATACCAAAAAGCAAAGATTAAGAATCTAGAGTAGAGGGTGGATTTTCAAAAATGCAATATCAAAGAAAAGAAGAAGAAGAAGAAGAAGAAAAAAGCCACAAGAATTATTAAAAAAGAAAAACAACAACCACAAAAAGACTATACATGGCATTTGCTTTAAAAAAAAGGGTCTTTTTTTTTTGAAAAGTAATAGTAGGCTATAAAAATTAAAATTAAAGGAGAAATAGAGGACTTAAAATTTTTTTAAAGTTAAAAAAAAAAGAAGAAAAAGAAGAAAAAACAATCACACAACATCAGCACACACACACAATAGGAATGATTGTAAAAATAGTAAAGATATATTTGGCCCTTTCTCTGGTGTTGTGGGCAGTGTGGGGTCACTTCCAAGGTGGTTCCCTCTGTTTAACTTCTGTTTGCTGGTCTCTTCAGTGTCTGATTTCCACCCTGACACAGGGGGGTCGATGGTGGACACTTTTTTTTTTTTTTTAGGCTCACTTGTTCAGTTGTGCTGTGTGGAGGGAGGGATGCTGCAAACAAATAACACTGGCATGTGCTCGCAGTGTCACAGCCCTGCTGGGCCTGCCCCTGCTCGTGGCGCACACCGCTCAGGCTTTACGTTGCTCCACCAGGAACTGTCTGAGGCCAGCCCTAGGCTGCATGCACCTCCCTGGTCTAAGCTGCTCAGGCTTGGTGCTCAGGTAGCCCTCAGAGGCACAGATTCAGTTGGGCCTCCCAGTTCCGAGTAGCTCAGGTGTTTGGCGAGTGCAGTCGCTGCGACTTATCGCCTTTCCCGTCTCTGCTGCTCAGTTTTCTGGGTTTACCGCTGGCGTCTCTTCTCAGGAGGATGATGACTGTCCAGAACCCCCAGAAGTCTTAGTTAGCAAAGAAGCCTGCTTGCATTTTGGTAGGTAATGTCTCTCTTGGGCTGTGATTGCCCCCTTCCAGACCTTACGGCTCTGGTTGCTTGTCACAGGAGGGGGCTGTTCTGCAGCCGGCTATTTCTGTTCCGTCCTTTATTCTGTGTGAGGTCCTGGCAGTGTCTTATGTTCGAGCTTTTCACGTGGTAGCTATCCCACAGTCTGGTTTGCTAGTCCAAGTTAGTTCACTCTGGTTATGCGCAGAGTGTTCTGGCCCGATTCTTAAAAAGAACTGCAGCCTGCACCTCCCGCACCTCCCTGCCCAGACCCCACTTGCTAGTGACGGATGCAGGCGTCTGCGCTGCTTCTTCACTGGGGGAGTTACTGGTGGGCTCGTAATCTGTTGGTTTTAATTATTTATTTATTTTTCCTTCCTGCTATGTTGCCCTCTGTGCTTCCAAGGCTTGCCACAGACTCAGCAGCGAGAGTGTTTCCTGGTGTTTGGAAACCTCTCTTCTTAAGATTCCGTTCCCGGGATGGGACTTCCTTCCTGGGACGGAGCTCCCTCCCTACCTCCTTTATTTCTTTTTTCGTCTTTTATATTTTTTCCTACCTGTTTTTGAAGACAATGATCTGCTTTTCTGGGTGCCTGATGTCCTCTGCCACCATTCAGAAGTTGTTTTGTGGAATTTACTCAGCGTTGAAATGTTCTTTTGATGAATTTGTGGGGTAGAAAATGGTCTCCCCGTCATATTCCTCCACCATCTTAGGACTGCCCCTGTGTTCACATTTTAAAAGAAGTATTATCATGGGGTCATTTCCAAGAACACCTTTTTTTTTAGTTATTTCTTATGAAAATGATGCTGGCAAGTGGCACTATATGCAAGTATAAATATAAAATGAAATGTAATGCATTTAAATATAATCTGGAAGATTTACTTATTCCATTGTGCCTCTCCTCAATCCATCCAAACTTCAATGCATGTCTTGAAAGTTGTGACCAGCCAAAGTGCAGATTATGACAGACTAGCTAGGGACAAGATTTCCTTTCAATATATTTTTCTCTTCATGGTGAACTTTCTTCTCTTCAACAGAGATGAAATATCCCTTATTCCTGGAGGTGGGGAGACCCAAAGCTATTCAATTTGGGTTTTCAAGTATTAAAAAAATCTCTTTTGACTCATATAATCTTAAACTATAAGTAAATTGAGTCTTGATATATTAATCATTACAATAAGCTCCTCCTTTCCTTCACTGATTTTAAAGAGTAATGTACCATAACATGAGTTTGGGTGAACTCCAGGAGTTGGTGATGGACAGGGAGGCCTGGTGTGCTGCAATTCATGGGGTTGCAAAGAGTCAGACAAGACTAAGTGACTGAACTGAACTGAACTGAACTATACTGTAACATATTTAACACTTGGAAATATGCCAACCATTGGAAACAAGGTGATGTGAAAGTCTATTTCATGTCAATATTCCCTGACATTGGCCACTCCTTTGAGTATTATAGTTTTGGGTTTGTATGCTGTCAAACGTATTTTCCTATTATTTTCCAGGACAAGCTTATCTCTCTTTTCACATTAAAATTTGTGAGTTTAAGATAACTTGAGAATCATAAACATGTATGATCATTAACTTGTTAATAATCATGTGTCCTCATCAAGTATTTAATCAGTAGTTTCAGAAAGACATTAAATGTCTCCACTCAGATCTACAGCCATAAAATCCTTTTTTTTTTTTTTTTTTGTATTTAAGTTCCAAACAATTCAAACTACTTTAGGAACTAATTCATTTGAAAAGTACTGTGTCCTCAGGTATCAGTACATTTCAGTGATTCCCCTGCATCTTGAAAGAGGGGATTTTAACTTATTTTGTAATCTACAATACTTCATGACCTAGAAAATGGAGACTATAATTCTCAAGTGAACTGTATCAAAGCCTTTATATGATCAGGGTGTATTCATGATGCAATGTGAGCATGTAAAAATTAGTAGATACATCATGTGAAATCTCTATAATGTAAATAATGTAGCAGCCAAAGATGAAAATTAAATAGATGTAAAATATCCAAACTCACCTTGCTCTGTTCTCTCTTCCTGGATTGTCCTTCCATTTCTAGCTGTTTCACTCAACCTTCTGGGAATTTCAAACCAAACTTCTGAGAAATATCCTCTCGTGGGCCTTGAGAGATTTCCTGTGAGAAAGGAAATTCACTCTTTTGCTCTCTAAAGGCTTTATTTATAATTTTCTTATAGTATTAATCTTATGTCTTATCATAAGAATGTGTATCCTTACTTTAGGTTTCTTCCTGTAATAAGAATATCAGAAAACTACATGTTCTTTGAATATCATTCTCCACAGTTCCAACACAAGGCGTTGTACACCATAGATGCAGAGCTTTTAACTTGATCATTTCGTATAACTCCATAAAAGGTAACATTTACCTCATTGTTTTCACATTATGTTGGTTACAAAGTCACATTAGTGTTATTAACTTATAGGGATCATCTATCTATCATGTAGAGTAGGTAGAAAAATACGCTCTAATTTTACATAGCCCAAAAGAAGGAAGAAAACTAATATAAAGATAATCTATCACTTAACTGTTAGAAGAGTCTCTGCAATAGTATTATCTACCTGTCCTTTTCTGTTACCAACTTTCTTAAAGAATACTGAAAACACACACACACACAAAGCAACAATGGTTCCTCTCTGCATTCCAGGGGGGATATTTTCAGACTTAATGATGTAAATTTTTAGCATCACAGAGAGTTTATTTCCTAAAGTTTCTTTTCAATCAAATTAATCCCAGATGTAATAACCTCAATATTTGGTTTATCCAGTTAGCCTGCTAAGAACAGCAAGTTAATCCACTTTGTACTCAGGAACCAGATCAAACAAGTATTTGTAGTTATTATATTTAGACCTTGGTCTAAACAAAAAAAAGATATCAGGGAAGAAGAGGGAAAAGACAGAGCAGTGGAAAGCAGGAAGAAGAATCTGTGTTACTGGTAGGAGAGAAAATGGGCCACCAAGAAACTGCTATGCTGCTGCCAGTGCCCTAATTACCCACCCCTGCATTAGGAAACAAAATTTTCTAGCCCTTATAGTTTTTTTTTTTTTTTGCTGTTGTTGTTGATAATTACAATCCAGGGAAAGCACTATGGTTCTTGAAAAAATAAGTTCTATGATATGGGATCCAGATATTCCTTATCAAGGTACTACAGTCATAAAAAGAATAAATTTTGCCATTTACAGCAATGAATGAATGGTGCTGAAAGATATTATGCTAAGTGAAATAAGTCATACAGAGAAAGACAAATGCTATATGATATCACTTATATATGGAATCTAAACAACAAAGAAAGCTAATAATGAATACAATAAAAAAGAAATGTACTTCCAAAAATAAAGAACAAACTAATAGCTAGCAATGGGGGAGGGAAGGAGTTAGGGGCAAGAAAAGAGTAGAGGACTGAGATACCAACTATTATGTATAAGATAAGCTACAGAAATACATTTTACTACATAGGGAATATAGTCAATATTTTATGATAACTGTCAGGAACAGCCCCTCGTCCAAGGTAAGGAGGCGCGGCTGTGCTTTGCTGAAGTAGCCGTGAAGAGGTGCCCCACACCCAAGGTAAGAGAAACCCAAGTAAGATGATAGGTGGTGCAAGAGGGCATCAGAGGGCAGACATACTGAAACCATACTCACAGAAAACTAGTCAATCTAATCACACTAGGACCACAGCCTTGTCTAACTCAATGAAACCAAGCCATGCCTGCAGGGCAACCCAAGGCGGGCGGGTCATGGTGGAGAGGGCTGACAGAACGTGGTCCACTGGAGAAGGGAATGGCAAGCCACTTCAGTATTCTTGCCTTGAGAACCCCATGAACAGTATGAACAGGCAAAATGATAGGATATCAAAAGAGGAACTCCCCAGGTCATTAGGTGCCCAATATGCTACTGGAGATCAGTGGAGCAATAAGTCCAGAAAGAATGAAGGGATGGA
>SJYT01012538.1:31323-48947 GCA_006410635.1 Cephalophus harveyi
AACCCTGGGATTTCTTTGGAAGGAATGATGCTAAAGCTGAAACTCCAGTACTTTGGCCACCTCATGCGAAGAGTTGACTCATTGGAAAAGACTCTGATGCTGGGAGGGATTGGGGGCAGGAGAAGAAGGGGACAACCGAGGATGAGATGGCTGGATGGCATCACTGACTCGATGGATGTGAGTCTGAGTGAACTCCGAGAGATGGTGATGAACAGGGAGGCCTGTCGTGCTGCGATTCATGGGGTCGCAAAGAGTCGGACACGACTGAGCGACTGAACTGAACTGAACTGAACTGATAAGGAGAATAATCTTTAAACCCTGTGAATCACTATGTTATGTGTCTGTAATGGATGTCAATGTTGGAGTATAAGGAAAGCTGAGCACCAAAGAATTGATGCTTTTGAACTGTGGTGTTGGAAAAGACTCTTGAGAGTCCCTTGGACTACAAGGAGATCCACCCAGTCCATCCTAAAGGAGATCAGTCCTTAATATTCATTGGAAGGACTGATGTTGGAGCTGAAACTCCAATATTGTGGCCTCCTGATGCAAAGAGCTGACTCATTGGAAAAGACCCTGATGCTTGGAAAGATTGAAGGTGGGAGGAGAAGGGGACTACAGAGGATGAGATGGTTGGATGGCATCACCGACCCAATGGACATGGGTTTGGGTGGACTCTGGGAGCTGGTGACGGACAGGGAAGCCTGGCATGCTGCGGTTCATGGAGTCACAGAGATGGACATGACTGGGCGACTAAACTGAACTGAACATATAATATTGCACATTAACTATGCTTAAAGAAATACTATATTAATTGTGTTTAATTAAAAAAAATGTAAAACGTCTTTAGTGGGCTTTAATTGCTTATACCTGACAAGAGTATTTTCTTTCTTGAATAACTGAATCTTGAATTTCCTCTGAGAAAATATCAATACAACTTCTCAATTTTTCACTATACAAGCTTTAAGTGATATTGTTTCACAAAGTTTTGAATATGATTCTCACTAGCTTGTTTAGAAACATTTCCCCCAGTCTGTAATGTTTGTGTTGGGGATCTATCAGCAAATGAGATACAGTCATTACTTTTGTTTAGAGTATTAAGTTTTTTTTCCCCCCCAAATCAGTTTTTTTTTTCCCTAAGAGTTTGAGTGTACAGATCTGGAACTTCTGACCATCAGCAGTTGGAGAAAGTCAACATGAATGCAGAGCTAAGAGAGAAATCAATGGTATAATAACATTCATCTGTAGAATTTGAAAGTGATAGTGAAGTCACTCAGTCGTGTCTGACTCTTTGCAACCCTGTGGACTGTTGCCTACCAGATTTCTCCATCCATGCAATTCCCCAGGCAAGAATATTGGAATGGGTTACCATTTCCTTCTCCAGAGTATCTTCCTGACCCAGGGATCGAAACTGGGTCTCCTGCATTGAAAGCAGATGCTTTAACCTCTGAGCCACCAAGGAAGCCCTTATGTCCAAATTATTTTACTGTTTTCCATTTTATACTTTTGTTTTTATATTTATTTAGATAATATCATAAATACTTGCAAACTTGCCAACCATAAGAATTAAAATGCTAACAGTAATTAAATCTATTTCTGATTAACTTTCTACCTGTTCCTGCTTCACTCTAAAGTTAACCAATACTCTAATGTTTTTAGAGATAAAATTTAAGCAAAAATGAAAAGTACAGTGAGTTCCTTTGTAACACCCCCAGTAGCCCCTATTATTAGTATCTTGATTAAAGTTATATATGTTGTAAAATAATCTATGAATTTATATTGATACATCATTATCAAAAGTCCATAATTTACATTACTATTCACCCTTGGTGTTGCACAGAAACATAAAGACATTTAATCAACTTTACAATATCATAGAATAATTCACTATCCTAAATATTCTCTGTACTCCTAATTATGCCCTCTTATTTTCTTCTAACCCCTGCCAATGACCGATCTTTTTACTGGACCCATGGGTTTCTCTGTGCTATATAATACAGTTTGATTCATATAGTACCTCGACTTTCAGATTGGTTTATTTTATTTAACAATAGGTATTTATGGTTTTTTTCATGGTTTTTGTGGTTTGATAGTTCATTTCTCTTTATTACTGAATAATATTCCAAGGCATGGGGGCTTCACATTTACTTTATCCAGTCATCTACTGAACAATATCGAGTGTATTTTTCATTTAGACCTAAGTTTTTAAGTTGTTTGGATGATACCTTGCTGGATCACATGGTAAATCTGTTTAGCTTTGTAAGAAAGGGCCAAACTATTTTCCGAATGACTGTACCATTTTGCTTTCCCACTGTAGTGAATGATTTTTCCCATGTTCTTAACATCTTCACCAAAATTTGATACTGTTGATATTTTCAATGTAGTCAATTTATAAAGTGTGCTTGTGGTATCTCATCATTTTATTTGCAATTCCCTAATAACATACGATGTTGAGAATCTTTTTGCATACTTGTTTTCCATCAGTATATCTTCTTTGGTGAGATATCTGTTCAGATCTTTGCCCATTAAAAAAAAATCAGATTGCTTATTTTCTTATTGTTGACTTCAGTGTTCTTTGTCCATGTTGGACATGAATCATCTTGTTAGATATGTGTTTTCATAAATAATACTTCTCAGTCTGTAGCTAGTACTTTCATTGTCATAATTAGATCTCTTCCAGAGAAGACTCATTTAATTTTAATGAGATTCACCTTAGCATTTTATTTTTTAATTTTTGGTATAAATATAACTTTTAAAGATATACTTTCTTTTTTTATGTACCATTTTAGGTTCATAGCAAGTTTAAATAGAGAATAGAGATTCTCCATACCATCCACCTTTCCCCTCCTCACACATACAATCTTCCCCTCTATCAACACCCTGAACTAGACTGGTACATTTCTTGGAATCATTGAACCTGACACATCATTGACACATCATAATAATCCAAAGTCCATGGGTTATGTTTGGTCTCACTGTTAGTGTAGTACATTCTATGGGTTTTTATCAATGTAAAATGACAGGTATTTATTATTACAGTGAAGTGAAAGTTGCTCAGTTGTGTCTGACTCTTTGTGACCCCATGGACCATACAGTCCATGGAATTTTCTAGGCCAGAATACTGGAGTGGGTAGCCATTCCCTTCTCCAGGGGATCTTCCCAAACTAGCGATCAAACCCTGGTCACTCACATTGCAGGCAGATTCTTTATCAGCTGAGCCATAAAGGAAGCCCATTATTACAGAATAGTACAGTACTTTCAGTGCCTTAGGTAATCTCTGTGTTCTGCCTACTCATCTGGCTTGTGAAAGTTAATGAAAGGAAACCTCATTAAAATGGTGTCAGTAAATCAAAAGGGGGAGGTCTCAGGCACATTCAGTCAGTAAGGATCCCAGCTGAAAAGATGCACTTGCAACTCGGGCAGGATGTGAAACTCATCATCAGAAGGAAGAAAGAGTTTCTCTTTGACTGACAATACGTTGGCCACAAGAGAATGTGACAACTCAGGTAAAGAAAGTCACTGTAGTTCAAGCTCCATTTCCTCCAGTGGACTTTTTGTTTATAAACAGCTTCTCCTAACTTCCTCTTCATGATAAGATAATTTCCTCTCATTTGCTTTACCAGATTTATATGTGATTCATCACAGTTACTCATCTTTGTTCCTGAATAAATCTCTTTTAAAACTGGTAAAAATAACTGGCTGTTTTATTATTTAGATTAACTCTTCCCTCTCTCCAACCCCTGCCAACCACTGATCACTTTCTCTTTTTTTTTTAATGTCTTTTACAGAATTTTACATAGTTGGAACCACATAACATGTAACCTTTTCAGATTAGCTTATTTTATTTCAGTATTATGCATTTAAAATTACTTTGTCTTTTCATGGCTAGGTAGTAGGATTTTGTGCTCAAAAATATTCCATTGTAGATATTTCACAGTTTATTCACCTTTTCATATTCTGAAGAATATCTTGGTTTATCATTGGTAAATATGAGTTAAATCTGCAATAAATATTTGTGTGCAGGTTGTTGCATAGACATAAATCGTCAGTTCCTTAGGGTAAATACCATGTTATGTGATTGTTGGGTTTTGTAGGAAGACTAGTTTAGCTGTGCAAAATGACAGAAAAGTGTCTTTCATGTGTATCCCATTAGGTAGTGCATGAGAGTTCCTGTTGCTCTGCATCCTTGTAAGCAGTTAATGTTGTCAGTATTTTGGATTTGACTTTTTATTGGTGTATAAGTGGCATCTTATTGTTGTTTTAGTTTCTATTCTTTAATGGCATTTAGCACTGATTGTCTTTTGTAACTTTTCGTCTGTATATCATTTTATATTTTGGTACTTTATTTTTTGAGGAAGATAATTTTTGAGGATATTTATTTATTTTATATGACTTTTATTGTAATAAGAACACATAACATGAGACACACCCTCTTAACAAACTTGAAGTTACACCACACAGTTTGTTAACTATAGTCACAATGATTTGCACTCTCTCTGAAACTTACTCATCTTGCATAATTAAAACTCTGCCCTTGTCTTTGGCAACCACCATTCTATTGTCTGTTTCTATCAGTTTGACTATTGTGATAAGGAATTTGTCCTTCTATATCAGACTTATTTCACTTGGCGTAATGTCCTCCAGGTTCATCCAAGTTATTGCATGTGGAAGAATTTCCTTATTTTTAGACTATGTAATATTCCATTGTGTATATATGTCACATTTTTTTTTATCATTTCTTCTTTTGATAAATAGGTTGTTTTCATGTCTTGGCTGTTGTGAACAATGCTACAATAAAGATGGGTGTATAGATATCTCTTTACATTCCTGATATTAATGCATTTGAAGACAAAGACTCAGAAGTGGAAAGTTGAACCTTATGGTAATTATGTTTTTCAGTATTTTGAGGAACTGCCATTTTGTGTTTCTTAGGGGTTGCATTATTTTAAATTGCTTCTAGCAGTTCACACAGGTTCTGATTTCTCCACACATGTCCCAACATTTGTTAGCTTGATTATTTTGATAAGCCCATTTTCATTGGTGTGAGGTGATATCTCACTGTGGGTTTTAATTAAATTTCCCTAATACTTAGTGGTGTTGACCACATATTTATGTACAAGTTGACAACTTTTATGTCTTCCTTGGAGAAATGTCTATTCAAGTCCTTTGTTCATTTATGAGTCATATTGTTAATTCTTTGTTGTTTAGTTGTAAGGTTTCTGGTACATTTATTGTAGTGTGGCCTTGCAAATAGTTTACCCCATTCATCCTATGTATTTTTTTTTTTTTACCATGTTTATGGGTTGCTTTGTTGTGTTTTGTGATGTTATCTCACTCATCTGACTTTGATTCTGCTGCTTGTGCTTTTGTGTCATGAAGATTTTTGCCTCTGTTTTCGTCAAAGTTTACTTTTTTCTTCCAATTACAATACTGAAGTATTTAATCCATTCTGAATTGATTTTGTATGGGGAATAACACAAGGGTACAATTTAATTCATCTGATATAGTTTGTTATCTAGTTTCACAATGTTTTTCTCAAAGACACTCTCCTTTTCTCACTGTAGATTCTTAACTTCATTGTCAATGAGCTGCTTATAGTTTATGCTTGGACTTTTTGGGGTCCCCATTCTGTGCTATTGGTCTATATACTTGTGTTTATGTCAGTATCATGTTGCTTTAATTATTGTAGCTTGCTAATGTATTTTGAATTGAACAAGTGTAAAGCCTCTGGCTTTATTTTTATTTCTCAGTACTTGTTTGGCTAAAAGGGGACATTTGTGAATTCACAGGAATTTTAGAGTTGCTTTTATTTACATGAAAAATGCCATTGAAATTTTTGATAATGGTTTTGTTGAGTCTATATATAAATTTGAATAGTATGGATATTTTAAGTACGTTATTCTTTCAATCTGTGAACACAGAGGTCTTTTCATTTATCTTATCTGCTTTAATTTCTTTCATTAATTATGTGTTGTTTTCAGTGTAATCATTTTTCGCTTCATTTGATACTTTCAGTTTGTCTTATTTCATTAAAAAAATGTATTTACCAAACCAAGACAACTTATATTTATGTTGATTTTGTAATTTGTCTTTTCGTAGTGTTCATAGGGTTCTCAAGGCAAGAGGAGAAGGGGATGACAGAGGATGAGATGATTGGATGGCATCACTGACTCAATGGACATGAGTTTGAGTAAACTCCAGGAGTTGGCAGTGGACAGGGAGTCCTGGTGTGTTGCAGTTCATGGAGTCGCAAAGTGTCAGACACGACTGAGTGAGTGACCTGAACTGAACTGTAGTTTGCAACTTAGCTGCATTCATTTATTAGCTCTGAGTTTTTATTTTTTTCTTTCTCATGGTGTCTTTTTGATTTTCTACATATGGGGTGATGTCATCCACAGACAGAAATAGTGTCACTACTTTTATTGCTTGGAAACTTTTTATTTCTTACATAACAGTTCTACTTTGTGGGGCTTTTAGTACTTTATTGAATATAATTCATAAAAATGGTAATCTTTGCTTTATTCCTGATCTTATAAGAAAAGCTTTGTTTTTCACCATTGAATGTGATGTTAGCTGTTTTTTTTTTTTTTTTTTTTCAGTACATGATTTTTACTACAGAGAAGGCAATGGCACCCCACTCCAGTATTCTTGCTTGGAAAATCCCATGGATGGAGGAGCCTGGTGGGCTGCAGTCCATGGGATCATGAAGTCAGACACGACTGAGCAACTTCACTTTCACTTTTCACTCTTATGCATTGGAGAAGGAAATGGCAACCCACTCTGGTGTTCTTGCCTGGAGAATCCCAGGGACAGAAAAGCCTGGTAGGCTGCCATCTCTGGGGTTGCACAGAGTTGGACACGACTGAAGCGACTTAGCAGCAGTAGCAGCAGCAGATTTTTACTATAGTGAGGGAAGTTCTTTCTAAATTTGTGGAGAGAGTTTTAATCATAATATCAATGTTGAATTTGTCAAATGATTTTTCTGCATGTGATTAGATGATAATGAGATTTTAAATGTCCATTTTGTTAATGTGGTGTTTCACATTAATTAATCTGCTTATGATGAACCAATCTGGACTTTCAAGATTTCGTCCCATTTGGTCATATTTTATGATACTTTTTTTGTGTTGTGTGTTCCTAGATCCCAAATTTCATTCTGGGTCAAAAGGCTAAGCATACGTTCATCTTTCAGTATAACATATCCGAGAGTTAAGTCTAGTGTTGACTATGAAAAATATATCATTGTTAATACCCAAAGAGCCTCAAGCTCAGTTGAATATAAAGTGACTGAGTGAAATATTGCCATCTAAATGTTCATAAATGTGGAAAAGAATTCTTTTTCACAAAAATCTTCATTCAAGTGAAATTTAAAGCACCACTTATTAAAACAGCAAAAGTATGACCAAAATACTGCTGTCATCAGTAAAGTGCAATTTTGTATATTTATTAAAAATGATGTTCCATAGAGAATTTATAATTATAAATATGTTATGATATAGAACAGTAAAAATAATGGTAAAGTGTTCTTTATAAAAGCATACTGAAAAACCCAGTAAGAAGCACAAGAAAAAAAAGTCACTTTTTCTGGTAGATCAAACAAGATCATAAGATGCTGAATAAAATTTATTTTTCATAGCACTTTATTATGAAAATTTTCAAAACTTCAAGAAATTTTACAAATAAGTACATGTGTGCAACCACTTACTATCAAGATACAGACATTCCCATGAACGCAGGCATTTCCCTCATGCTGACCCTTAAGTAATCCTCACTACTTTACTCTATAAAGAGAAGTGCTGTTTTATTTCATTTTCCCACTACTAATTACTATTGCCTGTTATAAAACTTAATAAAAATGAAACCACAAAGAGCGTACTGTTTTATGTAAGGCATCTTTCATTCAAATAGATAGTTTTGGAATGATCATTGCTCATGTGTATGTCAATAGTTTATTACTTTTTGCTTCTGAGAAATATTTCATTGTAGTCATAAAAAAATTTCCTTTTTGTTATTCATATGCACTTGACTTACTTTAAGCTCATGACTATTACATACAAAGCTACTATGAACATTAGAGCTTGAGTCTTTTTGAACACAATTTTTTTTTTTACCTTAAGTGCTAAGAATGGAATAGTTGAGAATACACTAAATGCATGTTTAGTTTTAAAATGCAAAATAAGAAATTTATCCTCTTTGGATGTGTAATTTTACATTCTAATCAACAGTGAAAACTGTATCCATAAGCAGTATATTTCTCTCCATAAACATGCTACTGACCTCACCCAAATTATCATAACCTCTTTTCTAGTTGTTATAATAGCCTCAGAATTTACTCCAGATCTCAATAAAGCAGTCAAAATAATCCTATTAAATCATAATTCAAATCATGTCAGATAGATCTCAAATGCTATCCCATTTCTCTCCAGAAAAATCTCATACACTTTATACTGAAGTTCTTTTATATTTCTGGTCTCATTTCCAATTATTCACTCTTATTCCCTTCTTTGACTACCTGGCTTCTTGATTTATTTCTTATAATAGAAATATATTCAGTTTGCACTTGCTGTTCCATCTATTAACTACCTAGATTTTTTATTCTGCCCACACAGTCAAGATTTTTTCATATTGGTCAGAATTTATCAGCCTTAGCACCACTGAAATTTTGAGTCAGATGAGTTTTATGGGACTTCTCAGTTGACTTAGTGGTAAAAACCTGCCTCCCAATGCAGGAGATGCAAGAGACATGGGTTCAGTCCCTGGGTCAGGAAGATACTCTGGGGTAGGAAGTGGCAACTTGCTCCAGTATTCTTGCCCAGAAAATTCCATGAACAGAGGAGCCTGGTGGGCTACAGTCCATGGTGTCACAAAAAGTTGAACATGACTGAGCACACACACATATGATATTTCTTTGTAGTGACCTCCTGTCTGGCACGTTATGAGCTGTTTCACAGCATCCTGAAAGTCTACCTGCCAGATGCCATAGCTGCTACTGCTACTGCTACTGCTAAGTCACTTGAGTCGTGTCTGGGGTGGTATATGAGATTGTGCATTTATAAAAAAATTTAGATTGATCCCTATGCTGATGGTCCAGGGACACACTAGTCTACAAGTTTCTGAAAAAAACATTGTAACTGAGTGCAGAAGAGGTAAACGAGATTAGCCAGCAAACCCCTATTTTAACAATGATAAACTGGCTTCTTTATGACAGGATGTCTCAGAACCTTTCATGAGCTTTAACATACTGAGACAACCAAGGGAAAGAGGAGAGAGTGTAACATTAACAATTTCTGATTTGACAATGAAAACTTTTGTTCCCTGATTATATTTAAGAACTTATATTCCATAAAACACATTTGGAAGACATACTACTAAATTTTTAAGAACTTCATGCATTGTTTAAATTTTCTCTTTCATTAAATAGTATGTACATTATTAATTGAGCATACTAATTTTAGAAAATGTCTAAACCATTTTGTAAGTATAATTATACAAACACACACAACACATATATATATATCTCCACATATATCTGATGTATGTTGGAAAGCTGTTTTCTCCTAGAATTTCTTAATGAAAGGTTGTTGTTGAATTACGATGCCGGGATTCTTGGCTCCCGGAGGAGAAGAATTCAATCCGGGGCCAGAGACAAGGCTTGATCGCTCAGAGCTTTTGTGTAACAAAGTTTTATTAAAGTATAAAGGAGATAGAGAAAGCTTCTGACATAGGCATCAGAAGGGGGCAGAAAGAGTACCCCCTTGTTAGTGTTAGCAATGAAGTTATATACTCTCCAGTAAATCAAAAGAATGTCTGGAGGTTGTAATGACCTCATCAGACCTACTCCCATAATTTACATTTTAAGATAACAGAATTAGCCAGAAGTTTTAATCCAGAGACTGTCCTCAGGCAGAATACATTGTTGTTATATAATCCTAAGGAATGTAGAGAAGGAAAAAAGTTTGTCCTTTCTCCCTCCTTGAGAATTCCTGACCCCTCTCTCCTTGGGGACCCCTAGACTTCTTATCAACCTGCCTAGGAAATGACTCTCTCATTAAAAAGTACAAACATAACTGAAGCCTTCACCATAGTGGAAAAATTCAAAGTGAAAAAAGAGAAGCCTAAAAGACAAATTCGTATCCAGTATAGGTCTCACTTGTAAGCTCCACTTCAAGAGAAAAAGCAAATATAATAATAAAATAATGGTGAGTTGTACTGAAGAAATTCTCACTGCACTGAAGAAATTAATGAGAATAAATTATTTTTATTTCTTCAAAAAAAGCAACATTCAAATTAATGTCTATTTGAATTACAAATTTTATTTCAAATTATAATGTTATAGTAATACTCAAGCTATTAAAATATTTGTGCATAGTTAATGTTGCATATCCTTTAATGATATTTATATAGCATACTAGGGTAAAGTGTAAAACATCTGAGGTTATAAATATGTTGTGGCTTAGTAACAGGTGTGCTTATAATTTAAATTTGTATAAAAATTCAATTGGCATATTTTTTAACATGATACTGTAAAATTGAACATTTTCCTGTAGATATAAGTTTTTTTGATAGACTTTATGTTTCAGAATATTTTTAAGTTTTTAAATTTACAAAAATTTACACAGAAGTATAGGGAGTTCCTATAGAAACACTTTGTCCGTTTTACAGGTTTACTATTTAATGAAACTTTATGTTACTCTGCTACATACAAGTGAGGAGTCAATATTAATCAGAGTTTACTGAATTCCATAGTTCAATTAGAGTTTACACTTTGTGTCATATGATTGTTTTATGGGTGTTGATATACCAGTCATGCCATGCATCTGCCATTAGAATATATATTAAAAAAATTTTTCCCTCTTAAAATACCCCTGTCTTCAACTTAAGTGTACTTTATTTCCCTTACTTAAATCGTTTGCAATGATTGATTATTTTTTACTGTTCCCACAGTTTAGCCTTTATCAGAGAGAAGCTCATAATTCATATATGTCATATAAATATTACTGTTTCAAAATCTAAAAATCCTCCTTTGTATCATTTAATTATTTGTTTAATTTTATTAATGTTAAAAGATTACTAACATTGATAGTTTGCCATCTCAACATCTTATTCACATAAGTTTATCTTATTTAATTTGAACCATCTATGCTCTGACAATAATAACCTAATATTATGAACATATTACTGGAACAGACATGATTCAAGAAACCTTAATACCAACCCTCAAATTAGAAGAAATCTAATTAGGAATATAAAGTATATTTTAGAGAAAGAATGCTCTGACCATCAACCCCAAAATGAAATATTTTAAGTTCAAAGACTTACTTCAGGAGCCTGAATTTTCTCACTGTTATGTCACTGTGTGGAAGAGTATGTATGTAAATTTATGCATATTGTATTTAAGTTTTAAGGTATGTATTTAAGTTTATGTCACTGTCTGGAAGGGTATGTTTGTTTACCTACATCTGTATGTAAACTGATGTGAGAACTTGTAGTAACAGTAAAGAAATACATTGACGTTAACATAAATTATATATCCTCCCTGACAACCAAAATCTTCTATAATTATTTGAATCTGATACATGCTCTTACCAGAAAGGACTACTAGAACTATGCCCATGATCAAACATAATAAAACTAACATGTCTAATAAAGGGAACAGTTTAGAAGAAATGACATCTGGAAATTTGTAATATAAACATATAGATGGGTGTCTTGTTGCAGAGAATACCAGAAATCATCATGAGAAAGGGCAGGAGAAATACTAGATCATAACCAGGGTGACACTAGTTACACAAGTGAGGCAGAGACAAGGTAGAGAAAAAACCAATGGACTTAACAAACCAATGTTTACCTGGTCCTGTGTTTTTCCCAGCTGAAACTGAACACTAACCAGTGTATGTGTTCACATTACCTATTTCCTAATGAAACTAACTGCATGCCCAAGGACAAGATTGTATCAGCACCACATGAAGAATATTATATCTTGTAAGGACTTTTACTAAATTAATCTGGATTATGAAGAAAGATGGAAACATCCGTTCATCTTTTATCTTCTGAAATCAACTTCTTGCTCCATGACATCCTCATGGCATTTCTCACTTCTGCATTCCTCAGTGTGTAAATTGGAGGGTTGATCAAAGGTGTTCCAATTGTATAAAACACATCTATCATCTTACTCATGGTGAAGGTGGTTGGAGGACGAGTGTAGATAAATACACAAGGACCAAAGAACAAGATGACCACAGTGATGTGGGAGATGCAGGTAGAGAGAGCTTTTTTCCTCCCTTCAGTGCTGTGGTTTCCCAGAGAATGCAAGATAACAATATAAGAGAACATCAGCATGACAAAACTCACTGTACAGATGGCCCCGCTGTTCAACACCAAAAGTAGGTTGGTCACATAAGTGTCTGTACAGGCAAGCTTCAACAAAGGTTGCAAGTCACAAAAATAGTGATCAATCACGTTGGGACCACAGAAAGATAAACTCAGGGCCAGAAAAATCTGAGCTGAAGAATGCACACAGGACCCCACCGAGGCCACAGCCACCAACACACCACAGACTTGATGAATCCTGATGGTCGTGTAGTGCAGGGGCTTACAGATGGCCACACAGCGGTCAACAGCCATGAGGACAAGGATGAAGATCTCCAGGCAGCCAAAGAAATGAGATGTAAAAAAGTAGGTCATGCACTCACTGAAAGAGATAGTGGCATTCTTCAAAAGGGCATCTGCAGTCATCCTACGGGCTATGCATGTAGAGAAACAGGTGTCAGATAAAGATAAATGGAAAAGGAAGAAATACATTGGACTCCCAAGTGCTGGGCTGCTTTTGATGGTAATAATAATCAGTAGATTACCTAATAATGTTCCCAAATATAAAAGCAAGAGTGTGACAAACACTATTTTCTTCTTAATAGGATCCTGGGTTAACCCAATCATAATAAATTCAGTCACATTTTTTTTCAGTTGCATGATTTCACAAGTGAAGAGAAGGGATGAGTGTAAAATGGACTATCTGTAAAAAACAAATTAATTCATGGTGTTATCTAATGTCATAGAATATTTGAGGAAAAGTGTTTTTCATAAGAAACATTTTAACATTTCTTAAAAATTTACTTTAACCACTTTGTTTCTTTATTTGTAATGAACACTTCACTCATTATGAGTTTCAATAAGCTGATGAATATTATTCTTTCCAAAAAAGAATCTTCAAATAAAACCACTTGTTAGCAGGGGTATGACTCTGATGAAATTTGTCAGTATTATAAATATGTACTTTCAAGATATTGTTATGCTGTATTTGATTAACCTTTTTATATTTAATAAAATGTGTGTCCCGTGTTTAGCTGATATGTTACTCTGCATTTAGGAAACATTTTATATTCCTTGGGTATTTATGATGGAGAAGGCAATGGCACCCCACTCCAGTACTCTTGCCTGGAAAATCCCATGGACAGAGGAGCCTGGTAAGCTGCAGTCCAAGAGGTCGCTAGGAGTCAGACACGACTGGAGCGACTTCACTTTCACTTTTCACTTTCATGCATTGGAGAAGGAAATGGCAACCCACTCCAGTGTTCTTGCCTGGAGAATCCCAGGGATGGGGGAGCCTGGTAGGCTGCTGTCTCTGTGGTCTCACAGAGTTGGACATGACTGAAGCGACTTAGCAGCAACAGCAGCAGGGATTTATGATCTAAATACAAGGTTGCACAGCACTTTTTTAGCCCATAAGTAATGTCTTAATTTTATACATGTATTTATATACAACATAGGTTTATATGCTTATTAGAAATTTGGCTCAGAGGTTAAAGCGTCTGTCTACAATGCGCGAGACTTGGGTTCCATCCCTGGGTTGGGAAGATCCCTTGGAGATGGAAATGGCAACCCACTCCAGTATTCTTGCCTGGAGAATCCCATGGACTGAGGAGCCTGGTGGGCTACAGTCCACAGGGTAGCAAAAAGTTGGATACGACTGAGCGACTTCACTTCATACCTGTGTAATGATATGTCTCTTCACTGCATACTTGCTCCCTTGATTACACCTTGAAAAGACAAACAGGAAACACTTATAGCATTTAAATAATGTGTTGTAAGCTTTAAGGTTTTTGTCATAATTAGTAGTTGAAAAGTACTAATGAACAGAAATGAATGTCTTTTTCATATTTGGTAATAAAAGTATCCTCACGACTTCCTCATTTCAATTTTTCATTCTCCATTCCTGAACAGAGTTCCTTAGAACACTAAGTGCCTCTGAAATTACATTTCTAGTAAAAAAAATTAGTGAATTGTTATTCAGGAGTTCATGTTTTCACAATTCGAGTTTTTAGTTTAAACATCCTAGACCTAGGTTGTTTTTTTTTTTTTTTTAGGAATCTGTGTCACCAGAAAACTGGTGTAGGATCAGATCATGTTTATGTTCCCAGTAGAGTTTACTAAATTATTCTCATCTCAGAAAAGCCTCCATTCACAGAACAGAACAGAGAAACAAAAAATGGAGAGATGAGATTTTCTAGAAGAGACATAGTAGCTAATCAGTGTTTGACATTTTTGTTCAGTTTTATTTGGTCCTGGCAGAGCTGATTATTATTAAACTTTGAAATGTCATTTTTCAACTAAGATTCCTTTTTCAAATGTAGAAAGATATATTATCATAGGCCAATCCATGATCAAAACTTTAGATTTTGTGTGTGTGTGTGTGTGTGTGTGTGTGTGTGTGTGTGTGGAGATGATGTTATAAAGGACTCTTTTAAAAGTAAAACTATGAACTGACATGTAATGCATTGAAATGTAATCTACAAGATTATTTATCTTGTATCATCACCAAATCCTGGAGTTTACTCAAACCCATGTCCATTGAGTCAGTGATGCCATCCAACCATCTCATACTCTGTTGTACCCTTCTCCTCCTGCCTTCATCCTTGCCCAGCATCAGGGTCTTTTCAAATGAGTCAGTTCTTCGCATCAGGTGGCCAAAGCATTGGAGTTTCAGCTTCAGCATCAGTCCTTCCAATGAATATTCAGGACTGATTTCCTTTAGGATGGACTGGTTGAATCTCCTTGCTGTCCAAGGGACTCTCAAGAGTCTTCTCCAATGCCACAGTTCAAAGCATAAATTCTTCAATGCTCAATTTTCTTTGTAGTCCAATTCTCACATCCATACATGACTACCAGAAAAGCCATAGCTTTGACTAGATGGACCTTTGTTGGCAAAGTAATGTCTCTACTATTTAATATGCTGTCTATGTTGGTCATAAACTCATCTTGCAGTCTTCTGTGAACTTCAGGACTGAAGTGTCAAAAAAACACAAGTGGACTTCTTATTACAGGATTTCTGTAGCATGATTTTATAACAAAACATTGTTTATAATACAATAATGGGTGTGCTTATTTTAGTTTCCATTTTGTAAAAAAAAAAATCTTGCAAACTATGTGTTTTCAGGATATACTCTCTGAAGTAACAATTCAAAACATTATACAATGTAGGATCTTAGTTAAGTGCCTTGTAATCGAATTTTCCACACTACTCGTTAAAATATAATCATTTTTTTTGGTCATTGCTCTAGTACTATTCTGATTACAAAGTGTGCTACAACAAATTTATAGTCTTATATTAAATTTACAGGGCCTTCTGGCAACAACAATCAAAGCAACAATATCCCCAAGATCAGGTTTAAATAACTGTGAATCAGTTATAAATCTTGTAGTAAAGGATGTATTTTGTAAAGTATTACTTGAGCAAGTAAGACACTGGGACATTGATAACCATAAAATGGTCATCTAAAGCATTCAGCCTTTATTTACATGGATTATTGGCCTTGGAGCATGCTATTAGAGACTGTACATTATTCATATATTTCTGATATTGATGGACACTTTTATTTGTGGTATGTATATGATCACAGGCCGAAATTTCTTTTTTCCAGTAAGAGGCTGACACCTTGTCTCATATGTACAAAAGAATATGACAAAAACATGAATTATAATAGTTGGGAGACAAAGCAGCACCAGTGCATCTTTAATTAGTGGACATTTGGTTCCAGTTAACAGGTTGTCCCAATATTATTTATCCCCTCAAAGGCCCAAATGAAAATTGTTTAAAATCCCTGTTCATCTGGTCCAGTGATGCCCTAGAAAACAGCCTGACCTGAGAATCACAATATCATCATAACACTTAATACCAATTATTTATGCTTCCCTTATCTGATTGTCCTCTGTATCATGAAATCAACATTTATTCATTCCTCCTTCAGAATCTTGCTAGGCAGAGAGAAGACTTCTATTGGGGGCAATGGGCAGTATATATAAATATAATAATGTATATATTTCAGTGCTACTCTCTCAATTCATCCCACCTTCTCTGTGCCCTGATGTGCCCAAAGTCTGTTCTCTAAGTCTGCATCTCTAAGTCTGGGTCTCTATTCCTGCCCTGAAAATAGGTTAATCAGTATCATTTTTCTAGGTTACATATAGGAGATATATTAAAGAGTGATATTGGCTTATTTTGAAACAATGCCTCTCTGAATACAAATATTGAAATTATATGTCACTTACTCATTAGAAGACTCTCTAAACTATTGTCAAGTATACCCATCCATTTTTGACAGAGGTCCTCTCACAGAATACTGGAACAAAAAATCTTCCTCTTTGCATACTAGAGGGAACATTTTAAGTCATGATGATATAAGACATTGGCAACCTAAAGATAATTAGTCCTTAAAGTTTTCTTTCCTTTGCTATATGGAATTATCCAGATATAATGAACTCAACTTTTGATTTGTCTATTGATCTATATGGATAGCAACTGAATGCTCTTTGTACTCAGTAACCAGATACAAACAAGGTCTTGGAGTTTTTAGTAACTTGTTGACCAAAAATAGAGGAAAATATGCAAGTGGATGGTGGAAAATGTTGGAGAATAAAAAAAAAAAAAAAGTCATTGTTAAAAGAGGAAATAGTTCAATGCCATCCAGTGCCCTAAGGTGTCCTTCAGTGTCTTAGGCAAAAAACTTTTATAGGTTTTGTAATATATTTGCAAGTGCAATCCAGAAAATGTAGTCTGGTGTCTGGACTCAGTTTCCATGCTGTGGACTACATACATCACCAACCATGGAAATAGAGAATAATAGCAAGTGATCCATAGATTAACATAGATACCTAGCTTTTCTGTAAACTGAATTAATATCTCATACTATTTTCAGATTTATATCCAATTGTTTTTCTAACTTAGCATTAGTAAATATACACTTACTCATACCATATTATATTGAAATAATTTAGCTTTCAGTTCAGTTCAGTTCAGTCGCTCAGTCATGTCCGACTCTTTGCGACCCAATGTATCGCAGCACACCAGGCCTCCCTGTTCATCACCATCTCTTGGAGTTCACTCAGACACACGTCCATCAAGTCCATGATGCCATCCAGCCATCTCATCCTCGGTCGTCCCCTTCTCCTCCTGCCCCCAATCCCTCCCAGCATCAGAGTCTTTTCCAATGAGTCAACTGTTTGCATGAGGTGGCCAAAGTACTGGAGTTTCAGCTTTAGCATCATTCCTTCCAAAGAAATCCCAGGGTTGATCTCCTTCAGAATGGACTGGTTGGATCTCCTTGCAGTCCAAGGGACTCTCAAGAGTCTTC
>SJYT01012538.1:59621-105945 GCA_006410635.1 Cephalophus harveyi
CCAGTTGAGCTGTTTCAAATCCTGAAAGATGATGCTGTGAAAGTGCTGCACTCAATCTGCCAGCAAATTTGGAAAACTCAGCAGTGGCCACAGGACTGGAAAAGGTCAGTTTTCATTCCAATTCCAAAGAAAGGCAATGCCAAAGAATGCTCCAACTACCGCACAATTGCACTCATCTCACATGCTAGTAAAGTAATGCTCAAAATCCTCCAAGCCAGGCTTCAGCAATACGTGAACCGTGAACTCCCTGATGTTCAAGCTGGCTTTAGAAAAGGCAGAGGAACCAGAGATCAAATTGCCAACATCTGCTGGATCATGGAAAAAGCAAGAGAGTTCCAGAAAAACATCTCCTTCTGCTTTATTGACTATGCCAAAGCCTTTGACTGTGTGGATCACAATAAACTGTGGAAAATTCTTCAAGAGATGGGAATACCAGACCACCTAACCTGCCTCTTGAGAAATCTATATGCAGGTCAGGAAGCAACAGTTAGAACTGGACACGGAACAACAGACTGGTTCCAAATAGGAAAAGGAGTACGTCAAGGCTGTATATTGTTACCCTGCTTATTTAACTTATATGCAGAGGACATCATGAGAAACGCTGGACTGGAAGAAACACAAGCTGGAATCAAGATTGCCGGGAGAAATATCAATAACCTCAGATATGCAGATGACACCACCCTTATGGCAGAAAGTGGATTATCTTTAGTGATCAACATTTCTGTGGCTGGGCCAGAGACACAGGTTTCTGTGTGTACATAGAAAAGCAAATGAAAGAAGAAGAAAAGGAAGCTGATCATCCTGGTGGGTCATCTATGCCAGATACAGATTTCTCTAGCCTTGACCCCCTAATTCTCACCCATCCTTTCACTTGTGCTATTTTTTTTTTTTTTTCTGAACCCTTGGTATGAGTTAGAATTCTCAGGGTCTCTCTTTGGGTGTAAATTCGATCCTGTGTTTCTGGTTTTTTCTTTTGCCCGGAAGGGACATCGTGTGGTCCTAGGGTCTCTGCTGTCTGGCTGAGTCCCTTTGGTATGGGATCCTTCTGTTTCCACCCCTGTGGCCGCCAGGGGCGTGATAGCCATCGTCCAGTGGCGGTTTTCTGTGGCTGAGTAACGTCCTGTACATGTAGCACACCTTGCTGAAGCTTTAACGTGGGGGTGCGGGGTTGCCGCTTCTGTGTCCTGGCTCTTGTGAATGTTGCGGGAGAGCCTGTTGAAGTGCATGCCTCTTTTTGAATGATGGATTTCTAGGAATGTAGGCCCAGGTGTGGGAATGTCAGATCCTCGCAGCTTAGCCTTTCTGGATAGCTTTTTTGCAGGCGTTTGGAGACTGTCCATTTAATAACTGGGAGTTGCCAGGGTACATTCACAGCCATACTGTAGGGGGTTCCCTTTTATCCCAGTCCTTCTCCGGCATTTATTGCTTGTGGCCTCATGAGGATGGCTAACCTGACTGGTGGGATTTGATTTCTCCATGTCCATTTGATTGGCATCCCTTCAGTCATTGGGGAAGCTAAACATTTTGTCCCGAGCTTCCTATTATGTGTTTTTTCTGTTTTTCCTTAAAATTTGTCTTGGAAAATTTACCTGTCCAGTTGGTCACCTGAAAGTCCATTGTGCTTGGAACTGATCTTTGCAATACCCACCGCAGGATGGGTCCTGAGGGCAGCTGTTATCATTTATAGCCCCCTGCTGCTGCTGCTGCTGCTAAGTCGCTTCAGTCGTGTCCAACTCTGTGCGACCCCATAGACGGCAGCCCACCAGGCTCCACCATCCCTGGGATTCCCCAGGCAAGAACACTGGAGTGGGTTGCCATGTCCTTCTCCTTACAGCCCCCTATGCCTTGTGAATTAGAGGTGCCCATATACAAGTACCCTGGTGGTTGAGATGGTAAAGAATCCACATGCAATGCGGGAGACCTAGGTTCGATCCCTGGATTGGGAAGATCAAAGCATGGCAACCCACTCCAGTATTCTTGTCTGGTGGGACGCGCGCGCGCGCGCACGCGCACGCGCACACACACACGCACACACGCACACACACGCACACACGCACACACACACACACACACACGGTGTCATTCAGTTACAGGCAGTGTCCACAAGGTGGCAGCACCATTCCTGTCCACCTCCGGTCCCTGAGTCAAACAGTTGCTTACAAATTCAGCTTCCTGTATTGTGAATTTGAGTGGAGTATGCCTGAGTAAAACATTTACAGGCGTGTGTCTCAGTATTAATGCCCCAGTGCTTCATATGCTGGACTGCAGGAGTAAGCCAGCCCCGCGACAGCACCCAACGAGGGTATACTTTGCCCAGGAGGGTGCACTGTCCGGAGGGAGGCTTGCTCTGGGAACTCCAGCACCGGCACACTTGCAGACTCGCTGACTGTTGCCGCCAAGGTCCCAAGGCCTCTGTCCGTCTAGGGAGTCTTGTCCCAGCCACAGACAAGCAGGCAGCATAGATTTTAAAATGGGATTAATGGGCTGTCTCCACCCCACCCAAGTCCAGCCCTGGAACCCAAGCCTGCTCAGGTTCCTGGCATGTGGTTTCAATCAATCCAGGGACATCCAAGGGAATACACAAGGCACTGCTTTCCTTTCCTGTCCTTTAAGAACAAGCCGAAGCTATGTTAGAGTCCATGAACCACGCTACCACGCTGTGCTTGTTGGCCATGTACAGACCCCTGATTCGGGACTGACCTAACCGTGGAGTATATCTCCTCTCTTTTGGATTCTTTTGCCAGAGAATTTATGGCAGAAGGTAAAAAACAATGTGCTGAGCATCACGTCCTTGTGAATTTTTTATCTCACATGCAATTTTTGGTGTATATGTGAAAAATGAAAGAGATAATCCTTGTGAATTATCCCTTAGAGATCCACATTTCTGTGTACAGGTGAAGGTAGAAAGCTCTGTGGGTATATAGAAGGAAGGTGGGAGGAAGGAAGGAAGAAAGCTGATAATGTTTTAGGTTTATGTGTTACAAATGCATAGGGTTAGGGGTTAGGGTTAACCCGACCTTGTAATTAATCTTTGGTCCTTCCTTAACTTTTTTCTTTTTGGGGGGACCCTTTCAGTTTGAATTCTCAGGGTCTCTCTTTGGGCTGTGAATCTCCTTTGTTTCTCTGTATTTCTTTTGTCTAGAAAGGACATCATATGCTACAGTCTTCCTGTGTCTGGCTGAGTTCCCTTAGTGTATGTTCCTTCTCGGTCCATCCTTGTGGCACCAGTGGCATCATTTCCTAATCTCAGTGCCGGTTTCTTAGGACTGCATGGCAATCCATCGTATAGATGTGCCACATCTAGCTTAAGCTTTCATCTCGTGGTGAGGATTCTGCTTTATCCCTACCTTGGCTTTCGTAATTAGAGCTGCAGTGCATGCTGGGATGTTGGTGCTTTTTTGATTGATGGATTTCTCGGAATCTAGAACCAGGTGTAGGAATGTCAGATCCTTGGCACAGCCTCTCTTGATGGTTTTTTTGGCAGGTGTTCAGGGGCTGTCCTTATAATGTCGACAGGGTATATCCCCACGGACAGTGTAGGGGATTTCCTTTCCTCCAGGCTCTCTCCCACAGTTATTGTTTGTAGTCCTGTGAGGATGCTCACTGGACTATGGGATCTGATTTCCCATTGTACTTCTGATGGACAGGCCTGCAGTCATTAGGAATGCAGATCATCTTGGTTTGTTGTTGAAGTTTAGGTTTTGTTTTCCTTTTTTCTTAAGTGGTGTGAGGATAATTTCTGTGGCACTTGGCTTCCTGAAATTACATTTTGGTCAACGTGTATTTCTGCAGTAGCCGCTCCCAGGACATATCCTAGGGGCAGCCGTTATCATAAACAGCCCCCCAGGCCTTACGTACGCCAGGTGCCCACAAGCACGGGTGGTCCAGGTGTAGTTACAGGACATGTCCACAAGGCGGCAGCACTTTCCCCATGTCCACTTACGTATCCTTCTGCAGCCAGAGCCTTAGGGATTCACAGGCTCCTGGGCTGTGCATTCGAGTGACTGTCTGAACAAGACATAGGGGCCTGTGTTTCACTACATCCTATCTCTAAAGCTTTGCACCCCCGAATTTTAACTAATCCTAATGGGGCCAGTGCACCCAGTTCTGGATACTAAGGTGATTAGGAGGCTGCACGCTGGGAAGGAGGCTGGGAAACAGCACCAGGAGAGGTGGAAGTTGGTTGAGTATTGCCTCCAAGATCCTTCAGGCCTTGATCCCACTCCAGATTCTGGTCCCAGCCAGAGCCAGACAGACACAAGAGGTTTAAAAAGGGTCTCAGTGAAGGGAACCCTGCCAGGGTGTCTCGACTCTACCCTGTCCAGACGCAGGACAAAAGCCAGTCCACACTCCTGTTACAGGATAAATGCCCAATAAGGTAGGTCCCAGGGAATAAAATAGGCGTTGTTTTTCCTTCTTTTCCTTTAACGTCATGCCCCTGGTGTGCTGCAGTATACTCGATTGGCCATTCTGTGCTTGCCAGTGTACAGACGCCTGACTCAGGTATGAGGTAACCACAGGGTGTATCTAATATTTTTTATTTGTATATTTATGTGTTAGAGCTTATTTCAGAAGCTTGAGCAACCTGCTGAGCTCAAGGTCCTTGGGGATTACCTATCTCAGACCCAGTTTTCAATGTCTATGAGGAAGGAAAGAGATTATCTCTGTGGATTATCTTTAGAGATTGACATTTCTGTGGATGAGTCAGAGGTCTCTGTGTGTGTGCTGAAAAATGAATGAAAGATTAAAGTAAGAAAGCTGATAGTCCTGGTGGATTATCTGTGACAGATAGAGTTCTCTGTTTATGCTAGCCTCAACCCCTTAATATGTCCCCATCCCTTCACTTTTGTTTTTTTACAGTCATTAGGAATGCAGATCATCTTGGTTTGTTGTTGAAGTTTAGGTTTTGTTTTCCTTTTTTCTTAAGTGGTGTGAGGATAATTTCTGTGGCACTTGGCTTCCTGAAATTACATTTTGGTCAACGTGTATTTCTGCAGTAGCCGCTCCCAGGACATATCCTAGGGGCAGCCGTTATCATAAACAGCCCCCCAGGCCTTACGTACGCCAGGTGCCCACAAGCACGGGTGGTCCAGGTGTAGTTACAGGACATGTCCACAAGGCGGCAGCACTTTCCCCATGTCCACTTACGTATCCTTCTGCCGCCAGAGCCTTAGGGATTCACAGGCTCCTGGGCTGTGCATTCGAGTGACTGTCTGAACAAGACATAGGGGCCTGTGTTTCACTACATCCTATCTCTAAAGCTTTGCACCCCCGAATTTTAACTAATCCTAATGGGGCCAGTGCACCCAGTTCTGGATACTAAGGTGATTAGGAGGCTGCACGCTGGGAAGGAGGCTGGGAAACAGCACCAGGAGAGGTGGAAGTTGGTTGAGTATTGCCTCCAAGATCCTTCAGGCCTTGATCCCACTCCAGATTCTGGTCCCAGCCAGAGCCAGACAGACACAAGAGGTTTAAAAAGGGTCTCAGTGAAGGGAACCCTGCCAGGGTGTCTCGACTCTACCCTGTCCAGACGCAGGACAAAAGCCAGTCCACACTCCTGTTACAGGATAAATGCCCAATAAGGTAGGTCCCAGGGAATAAAATAGGCGTTGTTTTTCCTTCTTTTCCTTTAACGTCATGCCCCTGGTGTGCTGCAGTATACTCGATTGGCCATTCTGTGCTTGCCAGTGTACAGACGCCTGACTCAGGTATGAGGTAACCACAGGGTGTATCTAATATTTTTTATTTGTATATTTATGTGTTAGAGCTTATTTCAGAAGCTTGAGCAACCTGCTGAGCTCAAGGTCCTTGGGGATTACCTATCTCAGACCCAGTTTTCAATGTCTATGAGGAAGGAAAGAGATTATCTCTGTGGATTATCTTTAGAGATTGACATTTCTGTGGATGAGTCAGAGGTCTCTGTGTGTGTGCTGAAAAATGAATGAAAGATTAAAGTAAGAAAGCTGATAGTCCTGGTGGATTATCTGTGACAGATAGAGTTCTCTGTTTATGCTAGCCTCAACCCCTTAATATGTCCCCATCCCTTCACTTTTGTTTTTTCTGGAACCCTCGCTATGAGTTAGAATTCTCAGGGTCTCTCTTTGGGTGTAAATTCGATCCTATGTTTCTGGTTTTTCTTCTGCCCAGAAGGGACATCATGTGGTCCTATGGTCTCCGCTGTCTGGCTGAGTCCCTTTGGGGTACGATCCTTCCACTCCATCCCTGTGGCCACCAGGGAACATCATATCTTTCAGTGGCGGCTTTCTGTGGCTGCGTAATAGTCCATCCTGTATGTGTAGCACATCTTGTTGAAGCTTTAACATGTCGGTGAGGGTTGTGCTGTTTCTCCCTCTCGGTTCCTGTGAATATTGCCATGGTGCATGTTGACGTCCATGCCTCTCTTTAAATGATGGATTCCTGGGGATCCAGGCCCGGGGGTGGGAATGTCAGGTCCTAGGCTTTGCCTCTCGATAGCTTTTTTCCAGCATTTGGAGACTGTCCATTCTCCTGGGAGTTGCCAGTGTACGTTCACACTGACAGTGTAGGAGGTTCCCTTTTTTCCAGCCTCTCTCCTGCACTTATTGCTTGTAGCCTCATGAGGATGCCTAATCTGACTGGGAGGATTTGCTGTCTCATTGTCCGTGTGGCTGGCATTCCTTCTGTCATTAGGGACACTGAGCACTTTGTCCTGAGGGTGGTGGTGTGCTTTTTGTCATTCCTTGAAGTTTGTGTGGATGTACCTGTGCCACTAGCCACCTGAATGTCCATTGTGTTTGGAATTTATCTTTGCAATATACGCTGCAGAACAGGTCCTGAGGGCAGCTGTTGTCATTCACAGCCCGCTCGGCCTTGTGAATTAAGAGGCGCGTGTAAGCTACTGGAGTTGGGTGCGTTGCCTTCTCTGGTAGCAGTAGCAGCAGTAAGCGTGTGGTGCCGGTGTAGTTACAGGTAGTGTCCACAAGGTGGCAGCACTAGTCCCACCCACCTCTGGTTCCCAAAGGTCAAACAGTTCAGTTCAGTTCAGTTCAGTCGCTCAGTCGTGTCCGACTCTTTGCGACCCCATGAATCGCAGCACGCCAGGCCTCCCTGTTCATCACCATCTCCCGGAGTTCACATAGATCAGATTCACGTCCATCGAGTCAGTGATGCCATCCAGCCATCTCATCCTCTGTCGTCCCCTTCTCCTCCTGCCCCCAATCCCTCCCAGCGTCAGAGTCTTTTCCAATGAGTCAACTCTTCGCATGAGGTGGCCAAAGTACTTGAGTTTCAGCTTTAGCATCATTCCTTCCAAAGAAATCCCAGGGTTGATCTCCTTCAGAATAGACTGGTTGGATCTCCTTGCAGTCCAAGGGACTCTCAAGAGTCTTCTCCAGCACCACAGTTCAAAAGCATCAATTCTTCGGTGCTCAGCCTTCTTCACAGTCCAACTCTCACATCCATACATGACCACAGGAAAAACCATAGCCTTGACTAGACGGACACAGAGCCTTAGGCAAAGCCAGCTTCCTGGGTTTTGAATTCGAGTGAAATATGCCTGAGCAAACATTTATGGACTTGTGTCTCACCATTCCTTCCATTAATGCTTCACACCCCGAACCATCAGACTAATGTAAGCCCCGGCCACAGCTCGTAGGTGATGGTGCTATGGTGCCTAGGAGGTTACACTGTCAGGAGGAGGCTTGCGTTGGGAACTCCAGCACAAGGACACTTGCAGGCTAGCTGACTGTTGCCCCGAAGGTCCCCAAGGCCTCTGTCCCTCTTGGGAGTCTGGTCCCAGCCAGAGACAAGCAGATCGTATAGATTTAAGAGGGGCTTAATTGAGGGCACGCTGCCAGGCTGTCTCCAGCCCTCCCCAGTCCAGCCTTTGAACCCAACCCTGCTCAGGTTCCTGGCATGTTATTGAAATCAATTCAGGGACATCCGAGGGATACAAAAAGCACCACCTTTCTTTCCTTTTCTTTAACAATAAGCTGATAGCATGTTGGAGTATCGTCCACGGGCCGTGCTGCGCTCCTTGTCCATGTACAGCCCCCCGATTCAGCAGGGAAGCAACCATGGAGTGTATATACTCTTTCCTGGACTCTTTGGCAGGAGAGTTTATTGTACAAGGTCAAACATGGTGCTGAATATTAGGCCCTTGCGAATTTTCTGTCTCACAGGCAGTTTTCGGTGTATATGCGGAAGGACGGAACAGATATCCTGGTGCATTATCCCTTAGAGATCCACATTTCTATATATAGGTGAAGGACAGAAAGCTCTGTGCATGTGGAAGGAAGAGAGAAAGGGTGCTGGTGATTTGTGGGCATTACCTATTACAGATACAGAGCTCTGTGTCCATGGTAGTCCCCACCTTGTAATTGATCCCTGGCCCTTAGGTTTTTTCTCTTTTGGGGGACCCTTGTTTGAGTTTGAATTCTCAGGTTTTCTCCTTGGGCTGTAAATCTGTTCCTTTGTTCCTCTCTCTTTTGCCCAGAAAGGACGTCATACGCTGTTATCGTCCTGTGTCTGGCAGAGCTCAAGGTCCATCCCTGTGGCACCAGTGGCACCATTTCCTAATCTCGGTGCTGGTCTCTAATGACTGGGTAACAATCCGCCACGTAGAGGTAGGGCATCTTGTTTAAGCTTTGATCTGTTTCTGAAGATTTGCTGTTTCTGTCTTGACTTTTGTAATGAGAGCTGCAGAGCATATTGTGGCCCGACTCTTTGCAACCCTCAAGACTCCAGCACGCCAGGCCTCCCTGTCTTTCACTGTATCCTGGAGTTTGCTCAGACTCATGTCCATTGAGTCAGTGATGCTATCAACCATCTCTTCCTCTGTCGTCTCCTTCTCCACCTGTCCTGTCTTGCAGCATGCGGGATCTTAATTCCTGACCAGAGATGGAACCCATGTCCCCTGGAGTGGAAGCATGGAGTCTTAACTATTGGACTGCCAGTGAAGTCCGAGGTGGCATGTTATTAATTCATAGGGAGCTAGCTTGGGCCCTGGAGGTGATCGATTTTATAAACTATGCTAATGGTAATCTTTAAAATTTTTCTTAATTAAAAAAATAATTTTATTTATTTTTGGCTGCGCTGGGTCCCTGTTGCTTTCTGTGGGCTTTCTCTAGTTGTGGAGAGTGGAGGCTACTCTTCCTTCACAGTGCTTGGGCTTCTCACTGTGGTGCCTTCTCTTGTTGTGGAGCACAGGCTAAGTTGCTCTGTGGCATGCGGGATCTTCCCGGACCACTTTCACTTTCATCAAGAGGCTTTTGAATTCCTCTTCACTTTCTGTCATAAGGGTGGTGTCATCTGCATATCTGAGGTTATTGATATTTCTCCCGGCAATCCTGATTCCAGCTTGTGCTTCTTCCAGCCCAGCATTTCGCATTATGTACTCTGCATACAAGTTAAATAAGGAGGGTGACAATATACAGCCTTGACATAGTCCTTTTCCTATTTGGAACCAGTCTGTTGTTCCATGTCCAGTTCTAACTGTTGCTTCCTGACCTGCATACAGATTTCTCAAGAGGCAGGTTAGGTGGTCTGGTATTCCCATCTCTCTCAGAATTTTCCACAGTTTATTGTGATCCACACAGTCAAAGGCTTTGGCATAGTCAATAAAGCAGAAGTAGATGTTGTTCTGGAACTCTCTTGCTTTTTCCATGATCCAGTGGATGTTGGCAATTTGATCTCTGGTTCCTCTGCCTTTTCTAAACCCAGCTTGAACATCTGGAAGTTCACGGTTCACGTATTGCTGAAGCCTGGCTTGGAGGATTTTGAGCATTACTTTACTAGCGTGTGAGATGAGTGCAATTGTCTTAGTGTAATCTTTTTACATTAAAAATTTGTTAAGGTTTCTGAGAGGGTTGGTATTTATTATTTTTAAAATATCATTAGTTCTATTTTTTTTAGAGGATTGTAGACATGAAGAGAGTGAAGTTTCTGGATTAAAGGCAAAACAGTGTTTCTAGTAACAGTACTAGAAAAAAGATACTCTGTGATCAGAGAGGTAACCAGGAATTTTCCAGGTTGGGAAACAGTTAAGCACTGTCTTGGGTTTCTTCAGCCTTGGTTAGGTCTGTGGTGCCCTTACAAGGAAAATTTCAATCTACAGTTGAAAATAAACACCAGTCAGGATGTGTTTGTAGTCCCTGGCAGGAGGCACGTGTTTGACATCCCCTTGGAGGTGTGTAAAGTACCTTCAAGCTTCTGGTTTTGCCCCTGGTCTCCTTCACATTTAGTCAGGATTTTGTTTTGGGGGAGGATATAGTTTGGAGACATCCTTGGTCATACCTCTAACATTATCCTGTGAGTGATGGATGAATATTGTCAATCTATCTCTGCTCTTATGGATTCTATCAGGAAAAATTTTGTTCAACTCCATTGTAAATATTTTTGGTGCGCAAGTCAGCTATCCTAAGATACAATGTGCATCGTGACTTCTCCCATCTTTTCTTCTCATCTTTTCTGCTCTGACAGTTAATATATAGCATCTCTGAATTTCTCCAGCTTTTCTCACCAGTGAGATGCCTGGCGTATTTCCCTTTAAGCGTGGTGGCCAGCCCAAGCCTTATCAGGCTCTTTGTGACTTTTACTGTTGTCACCAAGTCGTGTCTGACTCTCGTGGCCCCACGGACCAGCCCACCGGGTTCCTCCGTCCATGGGGTTCTCCAGGCAAGAACACTGGAGTTGGTTGCCATTTCCTCCTCCAGGGGATCTTCCCAACCCAGGGGTCGAATCTGAGTCTCCGCATTGCAGGTGGGTTCTTTATACCACTGAGTCACCTGGGAAGCCCTCTTTTACTGTCACTATAGGCATTTTCTTAAAAAGCAGAAAAGCATCTAAAATGTTTTTGCCATTCAACTGTTGACTTAAAAGAAAATGCACAATGTGAGAGTTGTGAGCTCAGTTTTATCTGGGGCAAAATGAGGACGTTAGCCCAGGAGACAGCACCTCGGACAGCTCTGAGACACCGCTCCAGAGTGGCAGGGGCAGAAGGCCAGCATTTATGCGAGTGTGGTGAAGGGGGAGTACATGCAGTCAAGCGCATATTTTGCAAAAGGTTTCTACTGGTCTCATGAGGCTTTGCTAGTCATGAGGAATAATTGTCACCATGAAGGATTTTAGCGCTTTTCTAGATATGGGGAGATACAAGAATTGGGCTCATAAAATCAGCTCCCGAAAAAAATCTAACTATCTGAAGGCCTATCCTGCCAGTTTTTCCCCTTAGCACGGAGGCCTCATTTCTGCTCTGCACCTTGAACTCCTTCAGGGGATGTTGAAGGTCAGCAGCTGCAGCAGCGTAACATCTAATCTTTGTAGAGGTAGATAGGTAGATGGCAAGCACCCAGGCAAGTACCAATTTGTAGCTGACACAAGTTTTACAGGCTTTGCCAAACTTAGCAGCTTCTCTGGGATTACCTGGTGCAGCAGTGGTCGGGACTGAGTGCTTGCACTGCCGGGCTCCTGGTTTGATTCCTTGTTCAGGGAATTAAGATCCTGCAAGCCCTGTGGTACAGGCAAAAAGAAAAAAAAAGCTTCTTTTTGTTTCTAAACCAAATTTGGTGGATCGACACCCTCTCATCCCCACCCCCATTTATTTAAACGACTAGTATAAATATTTGCTTTTAGGGTTTTTTTTGCCAACTTGTCCAGGTATAGGCAAATATTTCAGTCATCAGAGTACGATTTAATTTCTTGAATAGGTCTATATTTTAAGAGCGAATTTAAGTCTGTGATAGCCTTTTAGGAACAAATAAAATTAAGTCAGGGCAGTTCAAAGGACTCTAACAAAATTATATATTGTTTAGTTGCCAAGACATGGCCAACTCTCTTGAGACCTCATGGACAGTAGCTTGCCAGTTTCCTCTGTCCGTGAGGTTCTCCAGGCAAGAATACTGGAGTAGGGTGCCATTTCCTCCAGGAGATTTTCCTGACCCAGGGATTGAACCTGCATCTCCTGCATTGGTAGGTGGATTCTTTACCACTGAGCCACCTGGGAAGCCCAACAAAATTATTAAGTGTATGTAAAAAAAGTACTCAGAGTTAACAATTTTGTCTCTTCATTTGGTATACTTACCAAATCATCTCACATTAAAAAAACCCCAAATACTAATTTTGCTCCTTTGGTACATTATTTACATAAGACAAATGTAAAAAAGATTAATATGTACTTGTATGCATTTAAGTGTATATAGATATATATAAATACTAGTGGTAAGGAATCTGCCTGCCTGAGGGTGGGATGATTTGAGAGAATAGTATTTAAACAAATATCTTACCGCTTCCCTGGTAGCTCAGCTGGTAAAGAATCTGCCTGCAACGCAGGAGACCTGGGTTTGATCCTTGGGTCGGGAAGATCCCCTGGAAGAGAGAACAGCTACCCACTCCAGTATTCTGGCCTGAAGAATTCCACGGACAGAGGAGCCTGGCGGGCTACAGTCCATATGGTCAAAAAGAGTCGGACATGATTGAGTGACTTCCCCTTTCATATACATTACCATATGTAAAGTAGATGACCAGTGTGTGTTCAACACATGAAGCAGGGTGCCCAAAGCCAGTGTTCTGGGACAACTTAGGATAGGGTGGGGAGGGAAGTGGAAGGGAGGTTCAGGAAGTGGGGAACACGCTTGCATATGACCGATTCCTGTTAGTGTATGGCAGGAGCCATCGTAATGTTGGAAAGTAATTATCCTCTAAATAAATAATTAAGAAAAAAAAAAAAAGACTCTGCCTGCTAATGCAGGAGCTGTAAGGGACTTGGGTTCAATTCCTGGGTGGGGAATATCCCCTGGAGAGGAAATGGCAACCCAGTCCTGTATTCTTGCCTGGTGGGCTACACTCCACGGGGTCACAAAGAGTCGGACACGACTGGGCGTCTGAGCACACACAAGCATAAAGTAGATGATTTAGAGCTTTTCTGTAGCTTTAAAATATTCACTTTTCAGTATTAGCACCGTATCACATTAAAAGTGAATCTTAACTTAAAAAAAATCAAGACAATCACATTTATTATCCTGTGCATATAACATGAAGTTTCTGCATTATTGCACCTAGGATCACTATTTACATTAATTATGACTCATAATAGTAATCAACCTGTACTTTTTCCTTCAGACATAAGACTTCCTTCTAGACAGAAGTATAAAAACTGTGAAGTTAATATTTTATGAGTACTTATTTCAATTACTCTAAAATTTTGGGATGGCAAAACATACTATCATCCAAAACTGTCTGCATATTTTGTTCTCCACTGACATAAAATAAGGGCAAATTAAAATTCTTTCTGTATCAGTTTTTCAGAAACTAACAACATTTAAAGATTAATTTCAGCCTGTTTTTAAGGTTAATCTGGATATTTTGTTAACATATTGTTTTCAGGAATTGCAGTAATATATAAAAATTTATAACCAATATATTGTTTTTATTTATTAAGTTACATTTGAAGTGAAAGTGTTAGTCATTCAGTCGTGTCCAGCTTTTTGTGACCACATGGACTGTAGCCCGTCAGGCTCCTCTGTCCATGGAATTCTCTAGGCAAGAGTACTGGAGTGGGCTGACATTTCCTCCTCCGGGGGGATCTTCCCAACCCAAGGACTGAACTCACGTCTCCTGCATTTACAAGTGGACTCTTTACCATCTGAGCCACCATGGAAACTCATGTTACAAATTTTTAAACTCAGCCTTGGCCTAGCACAAAGCAAGCTACTATGCTGCCCAGTTTTGCAGCTAAATGTTAGGCTGCATCTGGTCAAAGGCTTGGGTTTGGTTGATGAGTAGGTTGCCTCTCAAATACCTGCCTATCTGAAAAACCCAGGTAACAGCAAACTCTTTGTGCTTTTCCCCTTTCCACGTGTTTCTCAAGCCTGAGGATGAGGATGCTAGGGAGTCAAAGAAGGCATTTGGGAGTTTCAGGTGATTCTTCCAAAGATGCAAGTTTAGGATTCCTGAGATTTTGCACTTGCACACAGAAGTGCCTGCTAGGCAGACGTAGGTCCAAGGCCCAGGTCTTCCGTGAGCCTGGCACGCCTGAGCTCTGAATGGACAGGAAGCTGGTGTCCAGAGTCTCAGACAGAGCACAGAAAAGGTCAGGCTCAGAATCTCTCCGGACGACATTTCAGCTCACCACGCTGACCTTCAAGGGGAAGGCTGGATTTCTCTGTGGTGTGACTGACCCCACACAGAACGTTCACGTCTAGCATCTCTGGTTACCCCAGCAGAGGCTGGCTTCACAGGCCAGGAAAAGGACGACAGGAGAAGCCTGCTGAAGCAGGCAGCACCTTCTGAGAGATCAAACCAAACTCATGTGTTACGGCCTGTGGAACGTGCCCGGTAACTGTGTGGTCTTTACAGGCACCACTTGGAGGAGCTGTGGGAATATGAAAACTGGAAAAGCGTCGAACACTTCTTTTTAGATGTGTAAGGATTTTTCTCTCAAGGGCCTTCAGGGAATACTATGGAAATACTCAGAATTTAATTAGGCACAGAGCTTCCAGCCACAGTAAGTCCAACTCCACAGAATGAGGCACTGATAGAATGACTTACTTCAGCGTGAGACAGCTCCAACACATGCATATTCTGTGTTTAAAAAAAATAAGTCACACAACAAATTCAAGGCTTTTGAAAAAAGCATCATTTATTTCAAAGTACAACATAAAGTTGTATTTTTAAGAAATACACCTTCAATCTTGTATCTCAAGACTTGGCGATGTGCATTTCAGTTTATCTTGAAAATAAATTCAGGTATACAAATGTTACATACCTCAAGTACAAACAGCACAGAAAATGCATATGGTCTCAACTGAATGTTTTAACATTCATTCACTGTTCTTAAAGTTGACTTAACATTTCTGTAATCTGCTTTTAAACCGAGACAGCCTTATTTTAAAAAAATACTCTGTATTTTTCAGCACAAAGTCCTCATACATTTTTAAAATTAGATCTTGGCATATAATATTGTGAAATTATTAAAAAACCAACCTTGGTAATTTAATAAAATTGTCACATGCCAGGACTTCTGAAATCAACTTGAGTTGTCACCTTAGCTGTAATATCAAATTGGTGTTCACACAGATAGATAAGGTGGGAGGAAGACAGGTGGTGGACAGCTGATAACAGGTAAGGTTTTCAGATGTACAGGTCTTACTGGAGTTTGTGGCTGAGTCCAGGCTTTTCTCTAAAAGCACAACAGCAAATCTCGTATTACCATAATTGCAAGAAAGATCTGAAAGAAGCGAGTGGTATAAGCCTGCCCTGCAGAGATGAAGAGGGTGGGGAGTGGGCAGCAACAGCGGGGAGAGCCTTCGAGATGTTTCGGAAATGGGCACATCATGGTCTAGACCAGGGGCCACCACCGTTTTTTCTTTTTTTGCCTAATTTCAATTCTCGTGAGGGAAGTGCGAATTCGACCAGGGGTCTGAGCTCCTCCGTCCGATGGTGGGGCTCCATATCCGCCAGGGGTTGTAGGTCTGGCCCAGGTCGTCGGTGGGGCTGGCAGCAGAGGGCGTGTGAGCTGCCGGGGTGCTCTCGGGGCCCATGAGGCTGATGCCCGGCAACGCGCTGGTGGGGCTGGTGAAGGGCAGGGTGCTGTGCAGGCTGCTGGACCAGATGGAGCTGCTGAACGGAGTGGACGACCACAGGCTGCTGGTGCTGCCAAGGATGGGCTGACGAGACAAAACAGACGACGCTGAGCATCAGACGTGAAGGGGGCAGATGGCAAAGCGGTGAAGGTAACGCTAACAACAGGCCAGAACACAGGTTCCTCTCACTGTTTAAAGTGAATGCTTTATACACACAGCCACCTCGGCACCTGAGCAGATGGTTCTGAAATTTGAAAGGGGCGCCCACCGCAGCCGGTGGGCTGAGTGCAGCCTGCCCGTTTCGGGGGGTGAAGTTTACGGGGCCGTCAGCCACCCCGCCACCTTTGCACCACGTGGAGGAGCTGGACAGGCTGCACCAGCAGTGAAAAGAAAGCGACACTGTTAGCTGCTTAGACTCTTTTATGATCCCGTGGACTGGAGCTGGCCAGGCTCCTCTGTCCATGGGATTCTCCAGGCGAGAATACTGAAGTGGGTTGCCATTTCCTCCTCCAGGGGATATTCCCGACCCAGGGACAGAACCCAAGTCTCCCGCACTGCAGGTGGATGCTTTTGCCCTCTGAGCCACCAGGGAAGACCCGTCAATAATGGCCTGCAAGGTCTCAAAGAGTTCTGCCCATTTAAGAGAACGGTTAAGATGCTTGTAAAACGGAAGCCAGAATGATTGCGAGTGAAGACAAACTTGGGAACTGGTGAAGTTAAAATACATGGGCCTCTCAGGACCCAGTGTGTGCCATGCTCAGGCACCGTCTGACCTGGAGGTGGGGGGACGCAAGATGGGCCCCTAGTCACCCTGCAGTCTAACTTACAGGTTGGGAGAGGCTGAAATGAGAGAATTCAGAGATCAAGCCTCAGCGTCTCAGCCTTCCTCCTGTAACTTCTGGACCATCTCGGCTCTGAAGAGAACCGACGGTCACTCTGGCAGAAATGAAGACGCAGCAGTGGACAGGATGAGCGTGCCACGCCTTCATATCTCTGTCAGCATCACCCCAGGGACAGCGGCAGCTATGATGCTGCCTAAGCAGGCAGGCCGAGCAAGCCCAGGACTCACTGTGGCCGTGTGGGTCGGGGAGCCGGAACTGGCTGGCCAGGAAGGGCTGGGCTCTGTGGCCGGCGAGTCCCAGAGGTAGGAGGGGCCGCTGCTCAGCTCATTCCAGCTCCTCTGCGAGGCCTGATTGCATGATCGCGATAACCCGAGCTTGCTGAATACTTCTGGAAGTAAGGAAGCAAAGGCAAGTGTGCGCTGGATCCGACTAGGCTCCCAGGGCAGGTCAGGTGTCCTCTCAGGGGTCTACATCACACCCACTCCAGCAGCCCCCACCATTCACGGTGGGGTGTGGGGGGCGCCCCAGACCCCTGCCCATGACCTCAGAACCTCACCCACGTCTTTCACTGGACCGTCGTGTGCAAACACCATCACAGCTAATGGGAAACCCATCACTGCCTCTAATTCTCAACAGCAAGAGAAATAAGGAGCTCCAGCGTAGCCAGGAGCCACCTCTCAGACACAGAACTTTCTTGAAGCTCTTAAGTCAGTTCTGCAGAACATAAGCCAGTGGGGACCTCCACTGCAAGGAGCAGACCCACTGCACCTTCAGGCTGGGGGGTGGGGAGGGGCCCGTCCACAGGGCAGCAGGGACAGACCCACCGCCCAGGAGTCAGCCCCAGGCCACGCCCACGGCTGCCTGACAGCGCTGGCGAGGGAGACGCATCTTCCAAACACGTCCACCAGACGGCCACCACAGTCTCCTCCCTCCATCTGTGCACGGCTCAATAGTCATGGTCCAGGGTTTAAACACTCACCACCAGTTAGGTTAAAAGAATTCCCAAAGGCTGAGAACGAGTTGAGGGGTGTGAAGTCAGGGCTGCTGGGGTTGCTCACGGGGCTCCACAGACCTGAGCTGAATGTTGGGAGAGGAAAACAACAAACAAGAACATGACGGTCAGTGGGGACAGAGCCACCGCTCACAGCTGCGCACGCGGCAGGCCCTGCTTCCGCGGGCGCTCCGTGCTACAGACAACAGGGAGAACTGGGGGCCGCTCCGAGCCACGAGGGCCAGAGCTCAGCCACTCTGTCACAGGCTGGGAGCCTGGCTCAGAGCAAGTATTCTGTGGAGAAAAGAGGTATTTCTTCCTTGTTTGCCTTTTAGTGATGGAAGATTTATTAAACTGTTTCAAATCTAGGATTCGTTTTCTTGTTAGTATCAAGCAGGTAAACTGGGCGTCTACTTGAAGCTTTTATTATTTCACTGTGGGAATTTTACCCAGGAAAGGGAACCGAGGCAGTGCCTGAATGCCACCAGGCCCCCGTGGCTGCTCTGCTCAAAGCGCGCCAGTGCGCAGTGACTGCCGGGAGGCTGCTCCCGGGCCCTTCCTCTCACAGCCAATCTGGGTCCTCTGTTTCTCACGGTGAGGCCACAGCCTTTCCACAGTGACCGTGGTAACGGAGAGGCACGAGAAGAGACTGAGAAGGCGGTCCCACACCTGCCTGCCTCCGCAGGGGTGGGCTGTGTTGCGGGTGCCTCCTCCCCTGTCAGGGGGCCCAGGAGGGAGCAGAGACCCCCACCAAACATCTGCTTGTCATCTAGGGGCCTCAGAGCACACGCACAGCTGGAAGGTGTCGACCTGGCCTGAGAAGCCCGCTTGCCTCCACCCCGACTGAGACAGGCCGCCATACCTGTCTGAGCCATCGCTGTCAACAGGAGTGTGTGAAATGCCAAGGCTGCTAGAGAAATCTGTTTTGCTTGAAGAGACTTTGGCAAAGCCGTTCCCACCTGTAACAACGGGCTCCGAGTCAGTGGGAGGCAGCCAGGCCACAGATATGTGCCCAGGCCCGAGGCCCAGAGGTGCCTGGTCTCTGATGCCAAGTCACTCACCTGGGCTCTTGTCATACCCAGCCGTGACCGCGGCGAAAGTGGGGTTGCCATTCTTGCCCGGGAGAGAAGCGGCTTTTGTCAGTTTGTGTTTGCTCCCGCTTGGCTGCTTTGCTTTAGAGTCGCTGGAGGGAAGAAGCAAGGCGAGAGCCCCTCAGTCCTGCTGGCACTGCCCCCCCGGCCCCGGAGACTCGTGGCCCAGGGGCTGGGGCTCCAGCAGGGCTGGGGGTGCCCAGGCCCGAGACTCTGCGGTCAGGTGGAAAGTCAGGGCTGGGGGGAGGAGGGAAGGAAAAGAGGTGGGGCAGCCCCTTCTGGAGGGAACAGGGAGCGGGCCGCCAGGCAGGAAGGGCCGACCGCCGCTGCGGCGTCCCGTGCCGGCCGCGGGTGAGGAGCCCGGCGGGGAGGACGCAGCGCGGGGAGCCGCGCCCCCCGCAGGGTCAGGGCCTCACTAAGTCGGGCTCTGTGCCTCCGCGTGCTCGGCTCTTGCAGGCCCTGCCCTGTCACTGCGCCCTTCACCCGCCACAGGTGCAGAGCGAACGGCCCATAGACCTGCTTCCTCGACTCTCAGCACAGCTTGTGGGACTTCATTCAGGAAGGACATGCTTTCTGGCTCCTGCACCAGACCGTGACCCTACGGGGCCGCCTGGAGGTGAGGGCTGGGGAGCGGGGCTGGGCCTGCACCTGCACAGGGCAGGATGGCGTCTGCAGCCTGAGGGTCCCCCCGACCGGCCCCAGCTCGGCGCGGGCGGGGCCGCGAGCCCACCTGCCCGGGCTGCCATGGACGATGCTGCTGTAGCTGCCCCGGGACGTGAACGGGCAGGGTGCGGCAGGCGGTGAGGGGGAGGCGGGCGGCGGCGAGGTCTGGCGTTGTTTCAGGAAGATGTCTGCGTTGAGGGTTTGCAGAGAGAGTTTATAAAGACTATCTGTAGCTGCAAATTAAAATTAAAAAGTCTCAATTGTGACATTTGGATTTTTACTCTTAAAAAATAGTTGTTTTTGATATTCTAACATCAAAGGCAGTAACACAAGTGCTTCTCCCAAGAAAAAACCTACAGCTTTCACGTGTGTTGTTTCTCGGCCTTTCGTGGAATCCCCAGTATGACCCAGCTCTGCGGGTCCTTCCTGGGGGGTGAGGTTCCCTCCCGGGGGCACCCTTGCGCCCCGTGGGCCAGCCTGCTCCCTGTGTTACAAGCCTGCTCTACTCCTGCTGCCCGTTAAAGCACAGCTGCTCCAAAAACTTAAAACAAAAAATAAGACAGGTTCTGCATTCACTCAATGGAAACACATAACTTATCAGGAACGAGTACCACCCTGCTCATCCGTCATGGGTGCCCTGGTGCTGCGGCACGAGGTGTGAGGAGGGCTTGGCCTCCACAGGCTCCGTCTCTGGGGGACCCTACTCACCCAGTTGCCCTGGCATGACCCCCGGCCTAGCATCCCGCTTGTCTCCTCCCCCGGCCCGGGAGGCTTTGCCTAGCTCAGTGTGTTGCTCCTCCGGTCCTTCTGGCCGGCCTTTCGAGCCTGCAGAGCAAGGACGGGCTGCTCTGCTCCCTGCCCACCCGGCAGGGCTGTACCCCTCACTTTCAGAATCAAGCTGGCTCTGTGGGTGGTTCCCCTTCCCTCCAGCATTGTGTGCCTCTCCCAACAGGCAAGGGGCTGGGGCCCAGGTGAGCTCATGTGATCCTGGCTGTGTCCAGGGCCCCCCTCTTCAAAGCCCGAGTTAGTTTTCCCATCTTCAGCTGTGCACCTGCTCTAAAAGCTCTCCCCACGCTTCCCCCATGGGGCTGGCCCCTATTCACCCACTGTTTCCCCCTGTCCCCTCACCCTCACTCGCTGGAAGAATCTCCCCTCCTCGCCTGCCCGAACGTCTGCTGACCTGACACGCACATCGCCTCCCTGCAGAACACCCCCAGGCTTTGCTGGGCTTCACACAGCCCAGTGAAACGGCTCCCTGGGAACACGGAGTTTACTCCCTACACTGAAACGCAGCTTCCTCTGTGGGGAAACGGCCCCCGTCACAGGGTACAATCAGAGCACCAGTGTCCTGTTGAAACCTCGGAGGGGATCTAAGGGCCTGAAAGCAGCAGCCTGGACCCCGGGATGACCCGGAGACTCGTTCAACTCATTTCTTGAATGACCAGGGATTTCGGACTCTCTCCCTCATCTCAGGCAAAAAGGAAGTACTAAAAAGGCTCCAGAAAGTTTCATAGCAAATATGGGGCTGCAGGTTTTAACCCAGGGAGTGTCTCTCTCCAGGGCGTATTTACACAGGCTTGTGCTCAACACCCACCTCACTCAAGTTCTTCGGCCTCATTCAACTCACTGGCCTCCAATCACCCCTCTTCTTTAAACCCCCATGACCTCAAACCTGGTACTCACCCCCGATTTTCCCTTTGGCACAAATGGGCCCAATGGAGTCACTCTGATATGGTGGCTGAGTGTAGACAGATCAGCTTTACTGGACTGATCACCAATGCCCTGCCCCCAGGCCCTGGCTGTGCTGGTCTCCCCTCTTCCAGGTCCTATATATCTAGAGCTCGAGGGCCTCCACCCTATTCTAGGAGACAGTTCTCCTGCCATGATTTCCTGCAGGCCAGAGCCGGGCAACAAGGTCAGGAAGCTGGTGAGAAAACTAATGCCTTCACACAGGCTGTCTTCAGAGAAGATGTGGTAAACTGGGAACAAAGTGAATTCTTACAAAAGGGGTTACACTGTAAACATATGAGAGACTAACCAGGTGCCGGGATGCTGAGCCCTTCTCAGGATGGTTCACTGCTCTGCTGGAACTTTCCGTGCTGTGCAGAGGGAAGCAGCTCCCTGAACTGACTGCTCTGCTATGAACACTTACTCTACGGCCCATCACACTTTAACTACTCGCAGGCCCTTTACCAATGTGTCTGCTGGCTGCTACAAACCGGCTCCAGCACACAGACCCTGGGTCTCCTTTGTTGGCAAGACGCCCTGCAGTGTTCCCGCCCAGGCTCGGATGCGCTGCGGGTGTGGGGAGCACTGTACTTACAGCTGCCGGGCTTGTGAACAGGCACGGAATCCCACTCTGGTGGTGGAGAGTCTTTTTCTCCTTCTGAGCTGCTGGTGTTGCCTAGTTCTTGACTGTGTGGGAGAAACTTTGCGAGGGCGGGTGGCCTGCTATCCACTAACTTACTGGTACCTGTCCAGAATTCAGAAAAGAAAGCCATGAAGGAGGATCATCCCTTTCTTTCGGGCCAATTTCAAAACACGTTCTGATGAGAATGAGAATCCACCTATGCCTGACGACTCCTGAATACTGTGAACTCACAACCAACTCCTACTGACACAAGGAATCGTTAGGCCACCTGTACGATGAGAAAGGAAAATACCTTTTGTTTTCTGGGAGTTTCGTGGTTTGGATCCACTGGTCAATGTAGTTGGAAGAGGAATCTTGGTTGGGAGATTTCGGCGCTGTTTACTTTCCAAGGGGGCAGTATACGGTAGCTCTAAAGAACTGAAAGACAACCACGGATGGGACATTCAAACACAACGCTTTGTTTCAGAGCTGAGAGGAGAAGTCACTGATCTGGCTACAATTTCAACAGCTTCTTTGACTCATTTGGCCTCCTGATGCATTATCCACCCACCGTCCTGAGGGCTGGCCGCCTTCCAAGCACTTCTAATACTGCTCAGAAGACACGGACAGATTTATCCTGTGCTATTCTGACAGCAGACAGGGAACTGAGGTCCATTATTTAATAATGTGTACCGGGTCGGAGCACCGACCTCAGATAAGGTGTAGGAAGCTGTTTGTACAAACTGGCCTTGTAGGAGCTGCTGACTGCAGGCACTCTGCTCGTGAGCGAGTCTCACCCCACCTGGAGCCTCCTCACCCGGTGTGTGGAGTGCCTGCAGGACTCTCCAATATGGAGACTCTGAAAGGTCTCAGACTTAGAACTGTCAAAGGTTCAGGTTCACAACTCTGAACCCATTTTCCCACGGACGCCATGCAGTGAGCCAGGGCTAAGTTCAGCAGGGGTAGTTCCCAGGTGACCTACTAATCCCCCAAAGCCCACGGCAGGGCGGCAGGACTCTCTTATTTGCCTAAGGTCTAGGCCGAGTGGGTAGGATAAATATTCTTCTCTATTCTTGAACTCAGGGTTCATCTTAGGCCAAAACTTAAATATTATTTTCATTAATCTATTTAGAGTATATTACTTCTAAAATATTAAGAGGTAAGCTTAACATAATAAACATATATAAATAGGACAATTAATTGGCTCTGAACTTCCTGTCAGCAAGGTAAAACGGGAGACAACTTCAAGTTTTAAGGGCTATTTTTAAGTTTCCACAGCCCGATGAAGAAAACATTGAAGTCTGCTGAGAGAGAAGTGATCTTCAGGAGAAATGACCTGGGGAGACGGCCCACATAAGGCAGTATGGTGCACAATGGAAACCATGAACCATAAAACCCTTCTCCACAAAGCTGCCTCCGTGCTGCCCACCAAGATCCCGGAGGCCTCTCCACTGACAGGAGCTAGACTGCTGCGGCCCAACAGAAGGACGCCTGTCAGCAGAGGGAACCCGGCGGCCCCTTACGAGAATTACTCTGAAGATCATCGGCGGGCTCTGGGGACGGCCGCGGAGCTGTCGGTTCAAGGCTGAGCTGATAGCTGGCTTTCCACTAAAAAACTTTACAGTTCACTGATCAATACAAACGCTCTTAAAGTGGGCAGTGTCTGGCGTTTTCCACCTAAGTGCACTTGCCGCCCTAGCCTCCAGGGGTGTCATTCCGACCCAGCACTCTGCCCCCCACTCCCTCCCAGGCCCACCCTTCAGGTTCTTAAAGCGCCACATCCTCCTTCCACTACCCCTCTGAGTTCACCCTCCTAGTGGGTAGCTGATCTCTGCTGGGCTCTGGGCCTGGCACCGTCCACCAAGCTAGTTCACACCAGACCGCAAACGTGAGGATGGCTCAGATTTTCCAATGGCACCCCAGCGTCCATCACTAGCACGCGCCCCCCTCCTTTTAAAAAGGTAGGCAGATGACAGAACAGTGGTATATAAAGCATGACTGCATAAACAAATTTTAACAGAGGTGCTTTATAAACGTTATATAAGGTAGTTGGTCACAGTCATTTTCTTTTCATTCTTTGTTTCTTTGTATTTCACAAATTTTCTATCATAAATCGTTGTTACATTTGGAATTAGTATAAAGGCAAAAATCCAAAGGGCTCAGTTCACCCAAATGAGTAGAATTTTAGGTGGGCTAATGAACTGACAAGAAAAAATGCACTGTTTATGGGTGAGACTGTTAAGGCTACAGTTTTATAAATCTGGCTTTCTACTTATGACTGACAAAGAGAATTTAAAAAGACACTTTAGAGCATATTGGTTAAACTGTCTTCTGGTAATGATCTCTGTTAACTACATACATCAAGAGGACATGCGTTGAGATTCCCCTGGTGATCCAGTGGCTAAGACCCTGTGCTCCAATGCAGGGGGCCCAGGTTTGATCCCTGGTCAGGGAACTAGATCCCACATGCTGCAACTAAGACCTGGTGCCGCCAAATAAATAAATGAAATCTTTAAAAAAATGTGAGTTCTCACTCTGCCTTCTGACTGGGGGCTGGAGAGTGGGCAGCTCTGGGTCTGGGAATGCCAGCAAACTCCCTCAGTACCCCCTGCAGAGCAGTGGCATCAAGCACGGTGAGGTGAGGTGAGGTCGCTCAGTCGTGTCCGACTCTTTGCGACCCCGTGGACTGGAACCTACTAGGCTTCTCTGTCCATGGGATACTCCAGGTAAGAATACTGGAGTGGATTGCCATTTCCTTCTCCAGGGGATCTTCCCGACCCAGGGATCAAACCCAGGTCTCCTGCATTGGAGGCAGACGCTTTAACCTCTGAGCCACCAGGGAAGCCCAAGCGAAGTCTTTCACAAATCCTCAAAGTCAAATCTGCTAACAGTCAACTGACTTCCTAAGAAGATCAGAATACAACAGAAGTCACTGGAAGAAGGATGAGAGGATTAATGCATTCGTACAATCTGTTTTAAATGTACTGAGCTCGGGCGTCAAGGAGAATGAATGGTGTCCCTATGGTGACAGTCACCTACGGACTGGTTTCACTAAGATAATCCTCAGAAGCTGGGCTTTTAAACTTATGATCCTAACAATGACAGCACAACATCCCATTCTCACAAGATCTCAGGATATGTGAAAATTAGGGTGTTTCATAATTTGGATTTTTCTACTTTCAACACATAGTGAGGACAGGGAAGCCTGGCGTGTTGCAGCTCATGGGGTCACAGAGCCGGACATGATTCAGCAACTGAGCAACAACGCTTTGAAACATCTCGTCAGTCAATTAAGCCTGAAAAAGGCCTAGAATAATAATCTCTAGCCACTTGGCTAGGGCTGTTATTCCTGTCTTGGGGCGCCAGAGTATTAGCATCAAAGTGTCTCAGGCTGATTTCCCCTCAGGGCAGAGTCAAGTGCATGAGCCATTATTCCATTTGACACTGCTTCTAACCAGGTCAGACTGTTCTCAACAAACTGTGTAGTTAGGCCACTTCAACTAACATTTTGCACAAAAGGGTAACTTAAAGTATAAATACTCCATTACTAATAGTGCCATGTACTGTGTTGTTTCTTAAATTCAGGGACAAGGTTAAATTTTTATGCAATAACACTAATTTCTGATTAGCTTCTGGTTCTACAGGACAAGCTGGCCCTGTCGCGTTAACCTGTATCATCTAGGGACAGAGTCCAGTTTACTGGTGTTTTTGCAGAGTTCAAGCTTTATTCCTAGAATCCGAGTAAGAACAGACTTTCTGCAAAGCTACGGTCAGTTCTGATGACAACAAACCATGTCTTCCTTTATTAATTTATACATAATTCCCTCCACTTCCTGGGTTGATGTCCACTTATCAGAGAAGAAGGTCAATACTGGCTTCCATGCAGATGGCCATCTTATACGATGAACTATTACGGCACTGTTAACAGCTCTAAACCAGGATTAGGTTATTAGACCCAAAGTTTAATGAAAGTATGAAGTAACCATAGGAAATAATAACTCAACAGTTCAAATCATTCATTTCCCTGGGGAAACATTTTGTAGGGTGCCCTCCCTGTGGGACGCAAGGACCCTGGCCCAGGGGACTGGACGGGAGCTATTTCATGGCAACTGTCTGGTGGTAATATCTACCCTGAACTCTTTTTTTTTTTTTAAAGGTAAGGAGGTATGTGTCATGTGTTAAGCTGCTTCAGTTGTGTCTGACTCTTTGCGACCCTTTAGATTGTCCATGGGGTTCTTCCAGCAAGAATACTGGAGCGGGTTGCCATGCCCTTCTCCAGGGGATCTTCCCGACGTCTCTTGTGTCTCCTGCACTGGCAGGCAGGTTCTTTACCACCACTAGTGCCACCTGGGAATCGCAGGTTAAGAATAAATTTTTCCAAGTTTTATAGCCCTGGAGTCCAGATCCCCATGACAGCCCTGGGTAAGTGAGCAGACCTAGAGCTCCTATGAGAGAAATTACACTCATACCTGCGGCTGGAACATCAAGTCCATTTTTGGGCAGAAGTGAAATGGTTATCTGCCAGGGAGCAAATCACCATCTGTATTTTTCTCCTCCATTCCTCCCCACCCTGCTCATATTTTGGCTGAGCCACGTGGCATGTGGGATCTTAAGTTCCCTGACCAGGGGTTGAACCCATGCCCCTCGCAGTAGAAGCATATGTTTTAACCACTGGTCCTCCTCTTTTTTTTTTCTTTACAAGCTTTAACTCTGGCTTTTGTATGTCTGCCTCAGGAGCATGTGCCCACCCCTTCCCAGTGACAGTGAACTCTGGGCAGCAGAAAGAACCCAGAGGAACATAGCTTTTGCTGCAAAAAACCCCAGAAAAGCCAATCAAGCAGACAAAACCGTTACCGAGTTCTCACCAGCAACTTCTCGTACTTATACCTCATTTCTCTGAAAGCATATAGTTTTCTTACCTGGGTTTCACATCTGCTGGGATTTCTTTCTTAACATTTAAGAGTTTTTTGCTTTTTTGTTTCACTTGAGACATTTCATTTTCATGTTTTTCAGGCATGGCTTGTTTTCCCTTTTGTTTTTCTGTATCCTGTAAAAAAAAAAAAGTATACTTAATTGCTGAGTAAGATTAAAAATGCCTGATATAGTCCTATTCAAATAGGACAGAGACTCAACACCAAAGATGGAGAAGATACATATATCACAAGTATACAAATGATAAGCTCCTTTCTTCAAATCGCTCTCAATTGTGGTTCTGTCAATTTTCCAGCCTTTGATTTATAATAATTATGTTTTACTGGGTCTGAATTATAAGGCATGTCACTTAAAATTATACTCACATCCTGACAAGAGTAGGAGGTGACAGTGGTAGCAACAGATAAGACAGCTTATTTTTAAGCACTGGGGAGCAAAACTTTACCCTTTTCACAAGAAAAGTTAGGGCAGGACTGTAGGAGAAAGTGACACACTCCTGCCGATATTCCTCATCCTGTGCAGGAGGAAGCCCCAGGGGGAGCACACAGCACAGGCGTCAGCATGCCCAAGTGTTCACGGTAACACACGACTGTCAACAGTGTCAACAGTAGCTGGGATGCCAACAGATGCTCACCATCCAGGGGGCCCCAGCTACTCATTCACTTATTCAGCTATCCTTCCCTGGTCACCCCGCTGGTGTCAGGCAATGGGGTTACCCAGAGGGCCCAGTTCCTTCCCTCAAGGATGGTGAAGTCTAACAGGAGGGAGACACCGGACACAGATCAACTTGCGTCTTCATGCAGAAATGTTCACTGGCTGGGACTGGAGCCTAGAGGAGCTGTCCCGTCGGCTGCTCAGCGCTGTGCTGCTGGACGAGCTGGCAACGCTGCCCCTGGGTCCTAGTTCAGGCGTGCAGGGGAACTACACCTGGCGCTCTAGACTAAGGGGAAGTCGCCGCTACACCCACACGTGAGCCCGGGGGCTTGTCTCTAAGCAGGGCAGGCACCATTCAGGCACTGGTGACCCCGCCTGGAGCCACCTGGAGAGCGGGCGTGCACTGCTCACGTGCAGAGACCACCCACAGCACAGGCAGGAAGTGAAAAAAAACAGAAACCTGGTGCTGTGCCAGTGCCCACAGGGCCAATTGCGGGGAGACACCCTCGGCTGAAGGGCAGAGCTGCTGGGAGCGGTGGAGAGCTCCCACCAAAGGGCAGGTGAGTGTCCACGCGACAGGGTGAGGCTGCAGTTCAGGCAGCCTGGATTTTAACAGGTCACACAGACCCATCCACCTAACGGCAGAGAGGGGTACAACGCCCTCCTGCCCCAGCACCTTCTGAGACTGTGCTGAGTCATGCAGGAAGTGCTCCCGGACCACTCGACTCATTGGGAACTTTGCAGACCGTGAGCCCCCTGAGGACAGGAACCTGGCCTTTTTGTCCACGGTTGTTTCTTCTTTATTTTCATGGCTGTTTCTTAAGTGCCCACTATGCAGGTTCCCAACACGTGTTTGCTGAGTGCGTGGGGAGAAGAGGGCTGGAAAAGACACACGTGCAAGAGCAAATGACCTGCCAGGTTTGTAATCTAGTTGGGAAGAAAACACGACAGGCGAATGCATCAGTCACAAAGAAGCAAGAGCGCAGGAACTGGAGGCCAGAGTGCTGAGGGGGCATTCCCAGGGGTCTAGCGGTTAAGCCTGAGTTTCCCCTGCAGGGGGCACCGGTTCACTCCCTGGACGGGGAAGTAAATCCCGCATATGACTGAAAGCAACAACAGCAGCAGCGAGCACTCAGGGGGAGGGATAAAAACTGCTCAGCAGGGAGAATGGCAACAGGCATGGAGGTGGCCTGTCCTGAGCAGCGTCTGTGAGAAAGCACGTGACGGGCAAGAGAGAGGACCAGGAGAGATGAACTGCAGAGAAGGGAGAATGACGCCGGGGCCCCGGAGGAGTGCCGAGGCAAGTGCTGGAAAGGCAGAGAGAAGGGGAAGCAAAGCCGGGGAGCAAGTCTGTGCTGAGAACGCTGTCTAGATGCTTCAACTTCCTCTGCTCTTTTTCCTTTGTTACTGATGCATTTGCCTGTTTTGTGTGTGAAACACATGCTCTAGTTTCTTCCCAACTAGATTATGAACCTGGCAGGTCATTTGCTCTTGCATGCGTGTCTTTTCCAGCCCTCTTATCCCCATGCACTCAGCAAACACGTGTTGAGAATCTGCGTGCTGGGTGCTTGAGAAACCGTCGAGGACAGAAAGGCCAGGTTCCTGTCTCAAGGGGCTGAGATGGCTGAGACCCCACTTGAGGACCACGAGCTGGCCGTCTGCTCCTCTGCAGCAGCTGGCACAGAGTGCCAGCTCCAGCCGTGGACGGCGCTGACCGGGCCCAGAGCAGCTGCCAGGCCTCAGGGCTGCACAGGCGAGGGCAGCGACAGGAAGTGTTACGTGCAGACTCGACTTTAAAGTTAACAGGCGAGGATGACACTGCTGGATGTCTGTAAGATATGATTCCTTAAGCCACCAGATCAAGACTGGAACAGAAATGCAGCCCCACAATATTAAAGGCTCTATTTGGCTCATTTTAAATTTGAAATATGGTCATTTAGAAATAAAAAGGCCCAAAGGGAATTACACCCTCACTTTTCCTCATACCTTATAACACATGCTGTCCGACACAGTCACAGCAGTAACACCACCCTCCATCTACCTTGCAGCCACGGTATCCAGGCATTTGGCAGTATGACCCCTGATGCCCACAACGCCCTTGGAGCTGAGCATGGGGAGTGAGGACGCCTTCCTGGTGTGCTGGGGGAGTGCTCGGAGCTTGGGGACCCCTGGGGCCGGGGTCACAGCCACCGCTCTACTTGCTCCCAGGGCTTACTGTAGCAGTGGTGGTACAACAGGACACAGCCAATATAATCAAAACAAAGTGGGGCAATCCCTTCCCGTCCTTTTTTGATGCTTAAAACTGAGACAGTTTTCACGAGCCAGAGTGGTCACTATTCCAGACAGGCCCTAACTTCCCAATTTCTAGCTATTCTACCTTATTAGCAGGCTTCCCGGCTTGTCCCCTGGGGAAGGGAACATATTCTCGCCCGGAGCTGTGGTGCCTGCCCCGAGCACGGCCGCCCTGCGGCCATCCCGCCCCACGAGGCCGTCCCACCTCCTTGAGGAGAGGCTCTGTGTCTGGGTTGGAGGTCTCGGTGGTGGTGGAGGAGCTGTCGTCGTCGGCCAAGGAGTCCTTCAGCTCGTCGTCCAGGGCCCTCCCCTTTCCCTTCTTCTCCTTCTCCTCCTGCTTCTTGGGGGGCTTCACCTTGCGCTGAGGAGGCTTTCCTTTCCCTGGGGGTGAGAGTCCAAGTAAAAGAACCCTTGATATTTCAACAGCTTGGAAAACACAGCCGTTCACACTTTTTTTTTGAATCAGCTGAACTCTGATTAGTAACGGTTTCTCTGTTTCTTCTCTAAAGCTTCTCAAATTAACATTTGACTTTCTGATTACAATATTTTACAAGATCAACAATTTTTGAGGCATAAGTGATATACAATAAGATACACCCATTTTAAGTGTACATACAGTTCAATGAGTTTTGGCAGCTCACTAGTTTCCACAAATCTGTGTGTCTCTAGAAGACAGCTGACCCTTGAACACCAGGGGGTTAATCCGCATACAGGTTACAGCCGGCCCTCCACATCTGTGGCTCCTCTGCAACCAGATTCACCCAACCGGGGACCCTGTGGTGTTGCAGTTTCTACTGCTGGAGAAAATCCACATAAAAGTGGACCTATGTAGTTCAAACCCTTGCTGCTCAAGGGTCATCTGTACTTTTACATCCCAGAGATGATACAATTTTGAGAAGTCAGAGAAGTGGAAACCTGAGATTCCGTCAAGTCTCTCTGGAGACGGGAACCTGGTGCTGACACGGGACGAGCTGCCACGTGTGTCACTTGTGGGGTGCCGAGAACCCTGGCGGCCGAGTACAAATTCCGGCCCTCCCGTTGGTAGCTCCTTGACCTTGCCCTCTCATCTACAGACTCGGGCAGAGGACCTCACAGTGCTATGAGGAGGAATTACAAGAAGCCACTGGACAGTGTCCAGCCGCTGCTATGTATGGGCAGAGGGTAAAACAGAGGGGCAAAAGGCCTATTATTTTAACTAACGCGGATGCTCCCAAGACAGACAAGAAAACAGCCCATAACATCTGAGTGCCCGCTGCGCTACAGTGCTGTGTGTCCTGGGAATACGGCAGTGAAAACCAACAACATAATCCCTGCCCTCAAGGCGCTTCCCCCTAACCGGAACAGAGCAGTAGAGAAATCCATGGGAGGATGCCAACCCCTTGGACTACGCCCACGAAGCCACCTGGGCAGGCAGGCTGGGCACAGCTGCAGAAGCCACATCTGCCACTGTTGAACCCATTCTAAGTCATTTAAAAATACATCTCCTTAATATACCTTATTTAAAACCCTGATGCCTTACGGTGACTGTTGATGGATGCCAGTGACTCAAACTTTGAATTAATTTTCTCCAAATCACGGAGTTAGTAAGTGGCAGAGCCAGGATGTGATCTGGGTCTGCCTGAAGGCAGAGCCTGGCCTCGCCACTCAATGGCACTTGGCGCCCCCCACCTGAGATAAAGCCGCCCCTCAGACTGCCAAAGGCAGACAGACACCCGGGTGGCGACAGATCCCGCAGTTTCTGCAGTGAATGCAGACATTCACTGGCTCAGTGCATTCTCGGGTTTTAACCCTCAATCCAGCAATGCGCCCAGCCAGTCCCCAGGGCGCACATGTTACGGGAGGAAATACCAGAGAAATACAGAATCTAGGCTGTCCGGTTGCAGAGGCCCTGCTCAGGCCAGCCATGAAAGGAGGGTATTTCTGGGGCCCCTCTTCCATGAGGGGCAGTGACTGCAGGGGTGACAGAGAAGAGATGGGGTGTCTAATTCATAACTCGTAACTTGGATGTCTAACTCCAAGCTGTCTAACCCAGAGAAGGCGAGGGCTGGGGAGACCCTGTTCCTATGACAAGGGGTCATTCTCAACAGTCTACAAAAGCCAGACATCCCTGAAGCTCGTTACAAGAAGATTTCTTTGAGATTTTGGGGAGGGCGGGGGAGAGAACAGGGCACTTCTGGAAAGAGAAGTGCCAAAGAATGGAAAGAAACATTACATATTTAATGTAAACACACAGGCTATTTGGCAGGGGTGTTGGGGTAAGCTTTAGAGAAATGATAAAGATTCCACCAGCTGATGGTTTTATGATATATTAATACCACTGTTCCGCAAGAGCATCCAGGTGGCACTACTGGTAAAGAATCCGCCTGCCAATGTAGGAGACGCAAGAGACGCAGGTTCAATCCCTGGGTCGGGAGGATCCCCTGGAGTGACAACCCACTCCAGTATTCCTGCCTGGAGAATCCCATGGACAGAGGAGCCTGGCGGGCTACAGCCCATGGGGTTGCAGAGTTAGACACGACTGAGCAAATGAGCACTATGGCACTATTCTGCAACCCCAAGATCAATGCCCATCTTTTAAAGTTCATTTAAAAGACTGATTTTCTACATGTATGTTGTGCTTCAATAAAAACACTTTTTGAAGAAAAAAACAACATGAAGACCTGGCTCATTTCTTCTTTCCTAACAGCAGTGCTGGGAAGGATATCAAAAGGGGTGGCTGCTCATGTGAAGCCAGCAGTCACTGTCTCTTCGTGGCCTCAAGAATCACCTCCATCATTAAACAGCTTTTAGTAGGTCGACTCTAGGACCACTGTGAAAACTAAAGAACATTTTTTAATTTTAAAGTTTATGTTCTAGATGAATGACCCTGAAAAGAAAAGACAGGCCCATTGTATTGGTGTCAGAGGGCTGTCTTAGACCAAGGAACAAGGGGTTCACTTTGCCAGAGCCTCTCTTCGTGCTAAGAAAAGATAATATATATTTATTTTACTTATGCTCCAGATAAGGGAAAAACACATTATGTAACCAGATCTAATTTTAAAAAGAGGAACCTTGAGCATCCATTTAATATTACTGTAAAAATTACCCTAAAATATGTAAGCTCTATTTACTCATTATCGACCAGGGAATTTTTGCAGAAATGAATGCCAGTGGCTGGCAATTTCTTATGTAAGTGAATACTGAAACATCTCTGGTCAATAATGTGTTAGGAAAATGAGACAACAACAAAGATTTCTGTGGAAGAAGTTAAATATTATTCAAGACTTTTGACTATTTTATAAACCCAAATGCAAGTAATTCTATGAAGATTGTATAGAACTGGAATTAAGAAATTTTCTAAAACTCCTGGACTCTGTAGAGTCAGGTTTCTTTTGGCCTCTCAGGGCTGCCAAGTACCCTGTTCAAACCAATTCTTGGTACATCAGTGAGGGGGTACTGATATAGGCTCAGAATAACATATTAGCATGGCTGTCACAGAAGAGAGTAAGTCACAAAAAAGTCCAGGCTGTAAAGGGAAGACACTGAGGTATAGCCAGAGGCCATTTACCGTTTTTCACATACGGACTCGGGAAGTTACAAATAAGCCCGCCTGTGCGTGTGTGGTGTGTAGGCTTCTAGGAAGGCAGCCCAACGTCACGCTCGCATGGAACTCACTCCTCATGAGGACGCCGCAGAAGTGATGGGAGGTCACTTCCAAGAGTAGCTCACAGAAGACGGAGACTTCTGTCCGCCAGCCTGTTCTCTCTCTCCAATGTTTGCCTGCTTGCTCTGGTAAAGCCACCTGCACTGAGCTGCCCTACAGCGAGGACCCAACAGGCTGCTGGCTGCGGTCAGCAAAGAACTGAGACCAGCAGTCCAACAGGCCACAAGCACTGAACCCTGCTCTCAGCCGCCCAAGTGAGCCTGTCAGCAGGTCCACCGGCAGCTGAGCCCTGCGAAGACCTTAGCCCCAGGCGACGCCTTGACTGGTGAGAACCTGGCGAAGCTGTGCCCAGAGGCCTGACCCCCAGAAACTGCGTTAGTAAATGATGGGGGTTAAGCCACTGGGTTTGGGGGCAATCTGTTGCTTAGAGACAGATGATTAATACAGCATGCACGTATGCATGCTCAGTCATGTGCGGCGCTCTGTGACCCATGGACTATAGCTCGCCAGGCTCCTCTGTCTGTGGGATTCTCCAGGAAAGAATACTGGAGTGGGCTGCCATTTCCTCCTCCAAGGGATCTTCCTGACCCAAGGATGGAACTCACGTCTCCTGCATTGGCAGGCGGGTTCTTTACCACTGAGTCGCCTGGGGTGAAAACTGCACGAGGAACTCTAAAGCAGGAGTCAGCACGCTTTTTCTGGGAAGGGCCAGACGGTAAGCACTTTCAGGTTTCCGCCCTTACAGCCTCTGCTGCTGTGGCACGAAAGCAGCACAGATAATGTGTGAGGAACAGGCACACTGGTCCCGAGGACAGGTGATGACTTTGTCCACGGGCTGTGGTTTGCCAATCCCTGCTCTAAAGCACAGGTTGTACAGAAATCCTATTTTTGGGTCAAAAGGCAGATGACTGCCATTTTACCACTTTGTTAAAAACTATTTTAATGATGGAAAAAAAAACACTCAACCTACCACTGTAACATAGTCATCACAGGCAGTGAAAATGAAAACAGTAGATGTCCAACAAATTCCTGAATTTGGTAAGTGTTTGGTAACTTCCCTGGTGGCTCAGAGGGTAAAGCCTCTGTCTACAATGCGGGAGACCCGGGTTCGAGCCCTGGGTTGGGAAGATTCCCTGGAGAAGGAAATGGCAATCCACTCCAGTACTACTGCCTGGAAAATCCCATGGGCAGAGGAGCCTGGCAGGCTGCAGTCTATGGGGTCGCAAAGAGTCGGACACGACTGAGCGACTTCCCTTCCCTTGGTAACTTGGTAAGAGAGATATGGGTGTCTTTTATGACACTCAGATACTTCTATTTTCATCTTGATGTGAAAGAGCTGAAGTCCAAGGGCAGAGATGAGTGTGAGCCAGAAGAACACCTGCTAAACTAGCTGCTCATCACAATTACGCCTGAGACAGCCCCTACACATGCAGTGGCTGTGCCCTTGAGAGGCACGCTGTCCCAGAAGTGGGGCGGTATGGTTACCTTTGCTTTTCGACAAGGGTGAAGGCGGCTGCTCTGTAAACACGTCTAGGGGCGGGGCGTCGTGGGGCTCGAAGTCTTTGTCCATGGCTTCGATGAGACTGGTGATGTCCGAGTCCTCGGAGCTGTGCCGGGTGCTGCCGGGGTGCTCTGGGTGGGGCGGGGGCGCGAGGGGCGCAGGGGACAGCCTCTCGGGCTGTGGCTCCTGCTGCTGAGGCACTGGCGGCGGCGGCGGGGGCGAGTGCTGCTCCGAGGGGCTGTGGCCATGGTGCTGGCCCTGTCTGGCCCCCTTGGACTTCCGGCCTGCGGTGTGACCCTGGGCCGTGCCGTGGGACTCGAAGACCAGGGGGCTGGCTTTGCTCGCCGACTGGGCATTAGTCCTGCCGGAGGCACTCGCACTGTTTTTGGCTCTGACGTTTTCCACGTCAGCCGAGTTTCTGTTGCTGTGACTGCTGTGCGGGTGGACCGACGGGCTACACTGCTTATGGCTCCCTGCGCCGGGCCGGGAGGCCGAGCCACCTGCTCCACAGAAGCCCCGACTGTGACCGGGGTCACAGCTGAGTGTGTTCAAGCTGAAAGAAAGGATCAGGAATAGCAACCTATGAGATCTAAAATTAAAAGAAAATTATAGGACGTTCATGGTGGTCCAGTGGCTAAGTCTCCACGCTCCCAACGCACAGAAGGGGCCCAGCTTTGTTCCCTGGTCGGGGAACTAGATCCCACATGCTACAGCTCAGAGTTTGCATGCCACAACCAAAGATCCTGCATGCCTTCAGGGACGAATGAAGATCCCATGTGCCACAACTAAGACCCGGTACATCGAAGTACAAAAGTAAATTAAAAAAAAAAAAAAATTATACGTACTTCATCAGTAGAGCCACTGCATATACAAAAGACCCTCGGGTAGCTCTACTCATGACAAGAAATAGGATACTTTCCACAACTCTACTGGGTCTGTTCTATCGGAAAATGTGGGCAGCAAGTCACTGACCTCAGGTAGAATATTTTAACCCTCATCAACATAATAAAAACATGGTATCTTCTAAGAGTTCTTAGTAACTGAGAGTGACACAGGGTATTACAATTTTTTCCCCCTGAGCAAAGACGAAAAGAAGAAACTTTTTTTTTCTTTTAATTACATCAGCTAAATCTACGCATATTAGAGAATTTATCTCCAGCAGGTACACATACTTTCCTTCAGATGAAATACCAACGATTCTCCTGAGATCAAATGGTCTCCCCACATCAAAGGGCGGGTTCGAGGCCTCAAAGGACAGCCGCCTTCGGAAGGGCTCCCAAATTCCTTGAGCTTCTAAATAGGCTGTTCCAATCACCAGAAGAAACAGCGCACTGCAGGGGGAGAAGAGGGGGAGAATCCGGGTTCCTGTGTTAGTGCAAGAGCAACAGGACTTGATACTAAGGGCACAGTTTCTTGGTAAAGTACAAAACAATATAAAAAAACAAAATGCCTATGACAAGACAAAGGCATTTCGGATGAAAGTCTGCCCACAGACTTCTCTAGTGTGCCAATGTACAAGGAGGCTTGTATGGAGGAAATAACCACTTGAATCAGAACAGACACTGGAGGGTACCCTTCCTTCTGCCAAGAGGCAGCTCTTTAGTTCTAACTCTCTAGGCCAACTCTCTTCCCTTGAAGGATGTGTTGGGTAAACATGTAAGTTAACTGAGAGGCGAGTATATCTCATTTTTAAAAAATAAAGAAACAGACTGAAAAAAAGATGAGGATGCTGAGGAGGGTTTAAAAAATATTTCTCATCAGTTTTACATTGTTTAGGTATGATACGACTCAATTAGAATAAACTATTATGTTTGAGTACATTTCATATGCCCAAATCAAGTAATTTCCTGGTAAATTATGAGGCTTTTTTTTCCTTTAAGAAATTAAGCTGTACTGTATGTGTGTAACAGATTTTATAGGTAGAAGAGGCTCTGGTCTATTGCATATGTCACCCGAGGAGGGTTGAGGTCCGACTGCTCCCACTGGTGTCTGTAAGCCTGACTCGAGGGCTGCCTCTCTTGTCCACTGGGTGGATCCCTGGCAATCAGAGCAGTGCCTGGCACACAGGTGGAGCCACGATCAACAGCATCAAGTGATACATACACACCAACCTCGAAAGAAGACACAAGTACCTCATTATTCCTGAGATGATGATGTACAGAGCCAGCTCCCAGTTGGGCCTGGGCAGGGCCTCTGCACAGGTTGCTAACATATGGTAAGGAAGGGATGCATTCAATACAAACACGAACTCAGAGCCACTGGCTGTTATAAACTTCAGTTCACGGATGACTCTAGAAGCTGTGAAATCAGGAGTAAACCTGAAACACAAAGGTGGCAGTGAGGCTAGGTTCTTAAAAATATGCTGCGAGCAGCTTAAATATAATACCTTTGAAACAGCACTGAATTTTAGAGACTGGCACTTTTATTCAACTTTCTCATTTTCAGATGGACAAAGTATTGTCCTATGAGGTTAAATAACCAAAACAACTTTATTTTGTGGATAACTAGAGAAACTACATAGAAAGAGAACAATGGTTGACTTTCCATAATTATTAATTCAGAGAGAAGTCTCTGAGCTTCTTTCCTTTCTTTTTTCTGTATTTAATTCACTCTCCTCTCTCAGGATACACTCGCAATAATGCCTTTTTCCCCACCAAGAAACCCATCCTAGCCCTACTGATGTTCATCTCCTCAAGCACTGCTTTCTGTCCTAATGATTTTCTTTTTGTGTTAACTGTATGTTCTCCAACCACATGATCTGCACCTTGACGAAAGGTGTCCTACTCCTCACTGTTTCTTCAGGGGCAAAGTGTTATGCCTTACATGGAGTGATAGAGGCGCGAACAAAGCAAAGGTCCACTGAAGACCATGAAATCATCATTCGACTAAGGGACAGTGGTTACATTTTATTTTGTAAAACTTTATAACAAGTTATCAATTGTTAAAACATGCTGCAACTATTACCCATGTAGGCATTAACATTGTTTTCTGACCAAACTATCACACACATGGAAAAACTGCACATGTGTGACACAGGTGTCTGCTCTACGCTGAGAATGATCTTACAGTTGGTTCTCTACAAAACCTTGAACATTTTTAAAAATTAAGTATTTTTTAAATTATGAATGCATGATAACACATTTACAGGAGACTTCAAATAAAGTTACATACAGTTCCACTATATATATATATATACACATACATACACACACATACACACACACGTATATACTTATAGTTCCACTATATAATTATTTTTTAAGTAGATAAGATTTTTAGTTGGAGTTTCAATATCAAGTGCTCAAAAATTAATAGAAAGAATAGGCAAAAAAGCAGAAGGATATAGTAGACGTGAAAAGCACTATGAACTAATTCAATATATTTAAAATTTATACAATTTTTACACAACAGCAGGATACAAATTCTATTCAATTTTCCATAGACAATGAACCAGGAGACACTGGAACATATCGAGGGACATAAAACAAGGTGCAAAAATCGACAATACTTTTGGAACTGGTTTCTAAGATTATCTGATCTACTTTGGAGTTTCCACAATTTTGAAAACAAAGAAATGAAGAAATAACCAAAGACTAAGTGGGGAAAAAAAAGAAGATTTAGTGATTCGTCATCTTATGAGATACTTACAGAATGACTATGTCTTTAGAGGCATTGGCGCTTAGTGCAAACTCTTGACAATTGACGACTTTAAAGCCATATCCCTCACAGGAGTACCCACTGACTTCAATGGTTTCTATGTGAATTGGAAGTTGTCCTGTGTTCTCTACTTTAAATGTTCTTTTCAATGTGAAATTGGGTTCCCTTAGTCTCATACCTAAAGGGAAAAAATGAGGAGTATGACTCTTGCTGTCCTGTGCACCAGGTCCAAGTGACGATAACACACACTTCACGCATGTATCCCAGAGATTATGACGGAGGTCCTCAGGCCACAGGGATGAGCCACTACCCAGGTTTCATCAGGAAGTTCTCTTCTTTGTTAAGTCATTTTAGATGGTGGAAGTTTAATTAGGCTTTATATTTCACATTCAGAGTAAATCAGCTAAGGTATGCAATGAAGACTGATACTTCAAAGCTTGTAAGATCCAAATGCAACAACTCTGAAAGCGAGTCCGGGTGCTCTCCCTTAAAGTCTCAAGTACTCATTAGTCATACATGCACATGCCCACATAGAAACAGTGTTCCCATTTCTGGAATTATTTACTGTTGAAAAGGAACGCTGGAATCTGGGCACGTACCTATGACAAGAACACTCACCCTCCGTACAGTCTTTCAACAGTGCTTCTGTGATTTTGAAGCGTAAGGAGCTCCCTGGGCCAGGAAGCTTGCCTGCCACCCTCAAGTTCTCGGTTGTCCCCTGTCCTTGGACCATCACGGCATCCATCACAGTCAGGTTATTTCTACATAAGAAGAAGAAGCCCAGATTGTCCTCCCCTTAAATTTGCACAATCTTTTGATCCTGAATTTTACTGCTACTTTATAAACAATGTGAAGATTAATACATTAAGTTTAACGGTCAAACATTGACACTTTAAAAATTTAAAAACGTTTACATGACAAAGAGCAAGAGTTTTACATTTTCAACAATCACACATGGTACAGTAAGACACTACTCATGTCTTTTAGCTAAAAATATAATCACAATGTTATGTTTCATGAGGCGTGGTGTGCGTGTGTGTGCATATTTTGGACAAAGTGAATACCCTGTTTCATAAATAAGTAATGCAAATATTAATATTGAAACAAATCAAGAAAGGACTCTTATGTAAGTACTAGAAGTCAACCCACACTTAAATCACAGAACATACCTGATTATGATTAGGGAAGAAACAGTTCTATTGTGAACTGGAGTAAACTTTACTTTGACAGATTTCTTTTCTCCAGGTTTTAAAATTAAGTTTAAAACTAAATGTCGGGAGAGGCCCTCTGTGAATCCTGTTGAACTTTGCAGTGGGTGAGCCTTGAATCATTGGGCAAACAAAGAAGAGTCATTAGTATATTTTTTGGAAAATATTTTTTCCCTTTACCCCATCCACAGCCGAGTATTAGTTTCTCAAAATGACTAACTATAAAAACAAATTTATCCCTTATGATTTAGATCCTGGATAGCTGGCAAGCAGAGCAACCAATGATGACAACTTCATATTCTGCATTAAGTCCCAAAAGGGGTTTTATTCCCCAGGTCACCAGAGTCTTCATGTTTGTACTAAGCACTTGTTTTTGTGTACAGATCTTTTAACTTTAAAGGTTCTGAAACATGACATAAAAAACCAGAAAAGGACACACACCTGAGAGATGAGCAGCTCAACGCTTTAACACAAAGCGAGCAGCTGTGTGGCCAGCGCCCAGCGCCCTGAAGGCCTACTGGTGCCGCCCCTCACCTTTCAGTCATGGTTTTCCTGCCTCTCCCTGGTGGCTTAGAGGTTAAAGCGTCTACCTCCAATGCGGGAGACCCGGGTTCAATCCCTGGGTCGGGAAGATCCCCTGGAGAAGGAAATGGCAATCCACTCCAGTATTCTTGCCTGGAGAATCCCATGGACAGAGAAGCCTAGGAGGTTACAGTCCATGGGGCCACAAAGAGTCGGACACGACTGAGTGACTTCACCTCACCTCACCCCTCAGAAGGGTATTGGCTGCAGAGTCTTAAGGCCACATCATTTTATTTATGACGGTATTTCCAATTCATATCAATCTATCTTTCAATTTTATTTTGAAAGCTAAGCCCCTTGTTATTGTTTCATAAACACTTGCTGATTTAAAGTTCAAATAATAAGTTCAGTTTAATAATCAAAATATGACTTCTTGACAGTTACAGATAAGATTAAAAAGATTTGCTTTTTATTAAAAAAATCATAGTTAACACTGCTCTGATTTCAAGTAACATTAAACTTAAACTTTTTGGGGGGTGGAAGGGCTGGTAGTACTTGGGTATAAATGTCCTTGGCACTCTATATACCTGCTAACCTGTGGGAGGAGAGTAAATTTTCTATGATTTTCTACTATACACAGATCTATTTCAACAGCATGATTCTATGGACATAATTTCATAGTTAATAAACTCTGTGAAGCACACTACTTTTCAACTCTCTCTTCTGAGGTGGCTATTTTTTTCCTGCATCAAAAATTCTTCTCTGTCAAGGTCTACTAGGACAACAATGTTCTGACTGCTCCCAGATGGTTAGTGAATAGGTTCCCTTTAAATAAACTGTTCTGAGTAACTGACAAACACATTATACACTATACCTATATTCCCAACAAACAAATTCTGATGACATGGGAAATACTTTAGGATTTTGTGATACCTCTGGGCTAACACTCAGTAATCTTCATAGTGGTGGTTCGTGAAGAGGGATGCATGGACCCTTGGGCATGTGAGAGGTCTTTTTAGGTGTGTCAAACTACTTTCACAACACAGACCATACTTCTTTGCCTTTTTCACTGTGTTATCATTGGCACTGATGGCCAGCAAAAGCAAAAGCAATGGTGGGTAAGTAAAACTGCTGACCCCTTAGCTAGAAGCAAGGTAGCCTTATCAAACCTCCCTGGTAGCCACAGTTTCACTGCCAGGCATTTACAGCTAACAAAAACAAAAACCAAAACCTGTGACTGATTAACTAGTAATTAATATTAATCTTAAATCTCAACCCTTGAGCACGAGGCTTTTTAATACTGTGCGGTAGAACAAAGTATGCCTGAGGCGCCCCCTGCAGCATGCTGGAGCACGCTATCTGGAAGAGTTATTGTTTGAGATGCCAGCAGAACTAGCTCCTTCCTCAAGGGGCTCCATTTCTATTTGAAAAATGACTGAGAGTCAATATATGACTATTCAGACTGGAGTATTTAGTAGACATTTTCATAAAAATGAAGTCCATCTGTTCCTTTAAGGAAAGCAACTGAAGCATTTGTCAAACAGCATTCAACTGTTTGAGTGTAATTTAGAATTTTGGCCTTGTGAACTTGAGAGCTTCCCAATAGTTAAAGAATTCCCTGATGAGATTCATGGTTACAGGGATGAACATGATTTTGTGGCTACTTCAGAGTGAACTGTATCAACATTTGGAAGCTCTGCATATGTTAGTGAACCAATATTTTCCAAATGATTGGTGTATATAGTATTACGATAGCTAAAAAGGCAATTAACACATCCTTTCTGCAACTACATGAATGAGTCAGGTCAGATCAGATCTTTATCATATACTTCAACCAAAACAATATATCATAAGAGGCTGAATGCAGAAGCAGACATGAGAATCTATCTGTACATTAAGTCTGAGAGCCACTGAAGAGCTCTGTAAAAATGTAAAACAATCTGTTCTTATTGCAAAACCATTTTTCATTTTTATATTATCTATCAAACAGAATGGGCTTATCATTATTTTAAATGAATTAAATCACTATTTTAAGGATCTCAGTTTTCATTTCTAATACGGTCAGTACTGACAGATATAACCTGCACAAACAAAAAACCTCTCTGGAGTCCTTAATAAATTTTAAAAACTGAGATAAAGCAGAAATCCTAAATTATTTTTCAGACTGTAAAGGAATCCTGAGATCAAATGACTTTAGATCCACAGTTTTATAGCACCGTAGAGAACTGTGAGAGAATTTATCTGAAGCTGACCCGAAGATCTCCTCCAGAATTTCTTATTTACAATAAATTTCTGAGATCTAGGGCATTCTTATTCATCTTGCTACCCCTTATAAGACCTACATCTTATAGGTACCACCAAAGATTTGGTAAGAAAAGAAAGGCAAATACTAGGTCATTTACTTCTTATGTGTATCTTCTCTCTTTATAAAAGCAGAGTGAATGGAATTTGTGGTTACTGAACTTTCTAGATATTATCATTTAGATATCTGGATAATATCTAGATATTTGGATAACCCTGAACTTATTATTTTTATGGCATTATTTTATGGTATCTTTATGGATGGAAACAAAGAAAATAAAAATGATTCCAAGAGAATGGCATGGATTAGAATATGAGACTTTCTAAATTTCAGTCTAGTGTTCCACCTATTACTCAGCATAAAAAAAAATTGAAAATTACTTAGAAAAATAACTTTCTTATATAAGACTGACTTAAAAATAGATCTATAAAAAGTATTTGATAAAGGTCTGGCTATTATGTTTTAAAGATTAAAACATAAAATTATGGGAAAGAACACAAATACTTCAAAAACTATAAAACATGTGGTTGGAGAGTAGTTAGTGATTCCTAACTAGTAATGCCCATGTGTCACATAAGCCTGGGCAAGGGCCCCCTGACTCTGGGGGAACTACCTGTGAACTTGGCCCTGCCAGCCATCACAGGTATGAACTCGGCCAAGTTACCTCCTCTCCCTGAGCTCTGTTCTTCCACCACCAGCAGAACATGTGAAGTACTTATCTCTTAGGGTGGTTAGTGATAGCTCAGCCAGGCTGTTGTAATGATTATGCGAAATTACAAACGCGAATGCGCCCGACATGATGCTGACACATACTAGGTACTCAGGGAATGCTGAAAACCTTTCATTCTCGCCTGTGAGCCACAGGCTGACTCATGCAGTCTACATTCCCTGAGGGCTTCCTATTCGCCAAGCGACTCATCTAAGGGCTTCCATGTTGGTTTCATCTGTTAAAAATCCCTGTAACATCCAGATTACTAAGTGCACATTGCAACAGAGGCTCCAGTTTGGAAAGGGTGACACACTTGGTCGAGGTGACCACGCTAGTAGGTACACAGGCATGATGACCCCAGAGGCCGACCTCCCTTGTTCCAAATGGGAGGCAGCCAAGTCACAGCTCCTTGACAGACTGGGACCTGTGCACAGCAAGGGCCCACAGCAAGGAGAGAAAGGAGGGCCAGACGACTGTTTCCATCAAAGTCATTCAGATGATGGAAGATTAATTAAATTCTCACTCTTAGTCATTCAGCACCTTTCGTTTTATAAATGTGAGAAAAACTAAGATAAACAGAAGACAAGTCCTCCAGGAGCCTGTACCCAGATTTGGGAAACAAGGCACCACACATGGAAAAAAAGCAGAAACCAAAGTTAACATAGTGTAAATGAGGAGTCAGGGGAAAGCAGAGAGCTGGACTGGGGGCTCACAGCCAGCGGGGCTGCGTGCACAGGCTGTCCAGGCTGGACGAGACGAGCTGGGCAGGAGGAAGGGCACGGAGGCCATGGGACTTGGGCCGATTCGCAGGCGGCGTTAGTTCCGAGTGCCGATTTCTGACTGACACAAGAAAGCTCTAAGTTCCTACATAATCATGAGTGGGTTAGTGGCTGCTCAGCCTGGCCTGCGTGACAGAGACTATCTGGTCCTAGAACAAACCAGCCTGTGTATATACTCAGCAGTTCAAAAATATCTGTTGAGGGAAAACTGTAAGTGCTACCGTGCTAAGTATGAATACAGCCAGCCATGGGTCTGGCCTTCATGGAGTTTACAATTTTATTACAAAGTTTCCAAAATAAAAATTTAAATGACCAAGCTCAGTATTTTGAGGCTTAATAAAAAGAAATCATGTATTAGTCTATACACCTCATTGGCATCCTCTCAGAGGTTCCAGCAGCCATTATTATGGGCTTAATGTTTAATGTCCACAAATAGGACCTTCTACACAGCATGCCACCTGGTGATCTAAATCCCACCCACTCCTCCTAGGCTTTATGCCTCTAAAAGAATTACTGGACCCTTCGGAACTTCTTCAGTAACCTGCCTTTCAGGCAGTTTAAGGATGGTCAATGTTTTTCTTCCACATCGCATGGGTCATATCATAAAATTACTTCTTTGCAATCGTATGAAGTTTGAATACTTACACTGTTTCTGAAGACTTGGAATTCTTGTGTTCTTAAATCGATTTTTGCCACCTTACTTAAGTTAAACCTGAAATTAAAAAACACACATAATTCTTTGTGAATAGCATCATAGTTAAAGCGGTTGCAGAGTAATTACCAAGGTTGTGTTTACCTTTCAGCAGATTTTGAGATCAATATTATCAGATTAATAGCCTTCAAAAAGCAGCTACAACTTACAGTTTATTCTTCAGTTTTAAAACTAAAATATTTGAAAGGCTCCACCTGCTTCCTCTTTATACTGTTTTAGGAAGGAGTTCTACATGATTCCTTGTCTTGAACTGGAAGCTCTTCCTGATGCTTAATGTAATATCTGTTTCTCTCCCTAGAACGTTCTCTCAACTTCAATTACAGATGCAATATTTCTCTAAGCAAATCTACTGTTTATGAGCTGCAATGAAGTTCCAATACTTTGGCCACCCAATGCAAAGAGCCAACTCACTAGAAAAGACCCTGATGTCTGGAAAGATTGAGGGCAGGAGAAGGGGGAGACAGAGGATGAGATGGCTGGATGGCATCACCAACTCAATGGACGTGAGTTTGAGCAAACTCTGGTAGATAGTAAAGGACAGGGAAGCCTGGCATGTGGCAGTCATGGGGTTGCAAAGAGTCAGACACGAGTTAGTGACTGAACAACACTGACAACTTTCTATCAGACAAAAGATTTGGAGGTAAATGCTCATAAGACCCCAGAACACCTTCTGTGGGATAAAGACAATCCAGGGTGCTGTGGCCACAAATGAGTCAATCCTGTGTAATCACTAATTTAAAAACATCCTGATATTTCCACTTTATAGACAATAATATACCTGTAGTCCATGGGGTCACAAAGAGTCAGAAAGACTTAGCAACTGAACAACAACCAAGTTTTAAATGTGTAAAATGATCATTCACTGTTCACATGGAAACATTTTGATGATCTGAAGTAATGCTTACCTTGATATTAACTTATCTATAAAGATGGAAGGGCTGGAATATAAAGCCAGGGGGATAAATTGAATATAGATGGGAACATCTGCAGGGTTTTCTAACATAATCTCTTCTTCCTTAAATGAAATAAAGAGGTGGTAAAGTGAACGATCTGCCCCATTAGAAAGAAGAGCAGATACTTCATCACACTATGACGCATTTCCAAAGGCCCGTGGCACTCTGGATACTTACTGAAGAGCAGTTTGTGTTAGTGAGGGGAAACCTCACGAGCCGGGGGGAGCTGAGGAGGGATGGCCAGGAGAGCTCGGCAGAAACTTTTGACAGGATGTTTTTCTGAAGGTCTGTATTTACTTCAAACATAGCGCTCAATCTAGAAAACACAATTTGTAAGTCACTGTATCGAATGGAAATGCTTGGGTTTTCTCAATACAGGAGATTCTATTAGGCTTGTGTACTTGAGAAATTTTATTCTGGCCTTGAATAAACACAGGTTTACCTGCTCCTAACATTTTACTCTGTTTTCACAGACACAGATGAAGAGGTCTCTATTTTGGCACGGAGAGCAAACTATCTATCACCGATCACCCGCCCTGTTTCCATACTGAATGTGTAAGTGACCAGCCAGGCATATACAGATGACAGGATGTAATGGGGATCCTAAAGATCCTGCATGTTTAGTGGAAAGATCTAGATACCAACAGCAGGTAAATATTTCAGTTGAACTAATGAGAAGGCTGCACACTGCTTGGCATATGGCTCCTTTCCCACTTGAGGAAAAAAAAACACAAAATCTTACAATGCAATGAAGAAATCAGTTGAAACAATAATATATATGAGGATTTTGTGTAGACATATATATGAAGCAATATTCAGGACCTCATCTGACTATTTCTCTACTTAGAAGTGTTTATAAACCAGCTGTTTAGAACTCAGAACACATTCCCTACAGAAACAGTACTACAGATGGGGCTAAACACTGAAGCCTATTTTATACCGTAAGAGCACTGAATTATGGTACCA